>JAJSEA010000008.1:0-73298 GCA_026724345.1 Candida sp. AC06 | reverse complement strand
GATTTTTTTGGATTTTTTCTTTCCTGCACATAGGTTGACGCACGAGCTGCATAATTCGAGCTTAGGAAGTTACTCGGTAGCGATGACTTGCGGTTCATGTATGAGGAGTAGTCTCTAGGGGGGGGGGGGAGCTTCACAATACGCACGTGCAGATTTAAAACAATAGGGAGCGTTCATGTTTTTTTTTTTCTTTCGCACTGTCGATATTGTTTCTGACACTAAAATGCTTTTGGGGGGTTGGTTAGTGTCGGAGATTGAATGTACGATTCGGCATGGTGGAGCAACTTGACCCCCTGCTACGACACGCAAACAGTTATCTCCACCGAGCTATGTCGAAGGGGGCGAGATTAACCGCTCCCCATTGACCAATAAAATACCAACCGATGGTTATGTGAATCTCATACCGTTTGGAGCAGATTGGTTGTGCTCTCCTGAGCCATTTAGACGTGGAATAGTAAAGTATAATTATCTGTCGCGCTCTCGGCCCACGTCTAGTTCCAACAGTTGGCAAAACTGAAAGGACGACGGCGGAATTAAGAGGTACGGTTTTGCAGATCGATATTGTTTTTGCTCCAGCGCAACAATACCTCAGCAAAGAAAAAGCAAATACAAAAAAAAAAAAACACATGAGGTTATGGGAGGGAGGGCAGCAGGGGATATTCGGGACAATTCCCAATGGCGCTTTTCTGTGGCGCGAGAATTCGTCAATCTTGAACAATTGGTATTCCGGGTATAGCACGGCAAGACAAAAGAGAGATAAGATGCAACTTCTAGAAGCCCTTCTCCTTGATCGATGTTTTAAAACCTGCATGTTTCCATTAGAGGCAGAAAAAAAAAATAATCAAGGTTGGGTTTCTGTTTTAGACTGAGAGGATGAGGCATGGGTTTAAAAGTGCAAATCCAGATGTGGGTCTGCTTAAGCACAGCTTTTTTTTTTTAGACAAGTTTGCATCTGATATGCTCTAGTTGCTGGCAAGGTGTGTGTGTGTATATGAGCAATGAGTGTATTGTATAGCCCATGTAGTTCGTGCAATTCATTGGAAGGTGGAATCTCTTAGAGCCGCAACAGGATTACATTCTGTCTGGTTGTTTCAATTGGAACGGAGATGTCCAACAATAAACCCGACTGTTTTGTGTGGTTTGGGACGGAGACGTTTATGCTCTGGATGGGCTATTTTTATCTCCCTTGTGTTTACCAGACAGAAACTTGTGAGTCTGCAACCAGCAACAAACCCACGGCAAGGGTTGCCATCTTCCAAAAAAAAAAAAAAACAAATGGCAGCAGCCAATTGGCGACCATGCCTACGCCTTCAACTCAAACGAGAAATTACCAAACGGTTAGAAGAAGTGCCCGTGATTTGCGGAGACGAGATCGGATCTACACGAAACGAGAAGCATTTCCGAGGATTCAGGTGGGTTATACGGGAGCGGAAGCGCGTCACAAGCGCTACACGAGTGATTTGGTCGCGGATTTCAATCACATGCCTGGAGCGTCCTTGCTTCGTATTTCGGGAATCTGAGATTGTTTGGTTTCTTCTAAAGAGGCATGGAAGATCTGAGACCTGCCAAGGCAACTGTTGGTCCTCTCAGATCGAAAGCTGGCTGAGGGTATAAAACATCAAGAAGTCGATTGGTGAGTACGACTGTGGGCAGCAATTTCAGGTGGGTAAGGTTCTACTGGAATGTTATCATATGCAGCTTCCTGGTTGGTGAAGGGGTTGGGGGGTTTGTCTTTCAACAACAAACACACTGCCACTCAACAATCAATCAAAGAATACCGAACAAAGAAGCTATTTGTTCAAACCCATATAACCCTGTTCACGTGAGCCCATACTCCAAACAAAGCTTGTTTGTTTGTTTTTTTTATTTTGCTGTTTTCTGGGGCCGAAACAAAGGGTTCAGAGGTCGACATCACAATCCGTGGTACAGCTGCAGAAAACACACGTCAGTGGGCACTCTATCGTCAAAAAAAATAAAAGAAGAGCAGTTACGTAATGAACACAAGAAGGCTGACCAATAGACGTTGGCAAACACTCATCATCGACTCCACTTGAAATTTCAAGAGGACGGGGGTGGAGAACATTCCCGCCAGAGAATACCACCAGAGCCGCCATGGACAGTTCGAGAGAAAGAAAATTCCCAACCAAACAAAATAAAGCAAAGCGCAGTAAGAGAAAGAAAGAAAAAAAAGTTTCACCCAAGACAAAACCACAACAAACCCAAAACACAACTCAGCTTCAACTCCAACTTCAACCCATACAAAAAAAAACGACAAGCAAAGAAAAAAAATCTTCAGAGAAGGAAAATCCCTCCCATTAAGCTTTAGTTCTTGTATTGTATTGTATTTGTACATTTCCACGGTCACTTATACCACTCTTCTGTGTTTACCCTCCCTCCCAAGCAATTACACACAATGCCCAAGTTAAATCGTTTGGATTCCTCAGACAGTATTCGACAGAAGGAACTTCCTCCGGTGCCCCAGGCTCTACCAACCACAACCGCTCTGGATCAGCCATTGATGGAAACCAAGAGCTTGAGAAGGAAGAACTTTAAGAAACTATCGTTGGACGCCTCACCAGTCAAGTCCAAGGACAACCTATTCACCAACGACACAATGAACATAAAGGAACCAACGTCCTTGCGACAGAAGAGGCAACGCCCAGCTCCTATACTCAACTTACCCAATTCATCCTCCTCGACCGCGGCTGCCACCGAGACAGCAACAACCCCAGCACACATATCTTCATCTTCTTCATCATTGGCATTTTCCCTGCAATCACCGGGCTCGGGTGTTATCGTGAGCCAGACGTTGAGTCGACCCACCAGCGCCGGCGGCATAGCAGGACCAGGATCTTCGTCGACGTCCCCATTCAACATTAATAGAAGTAATAGAAATGTCGACCCCGATAATGAAGCATCGACAGACTTAATCTTGAACCAGATATCAAACTTGGATTTGTCCAACATGAACCACCACCAGCAACGTCTCCACCAAAACAACCACCACCACTTGCCTAGTCGCAAGAGACAGACTGTGATATCCTCGATCTCGCCTACCAAGTCCACATCGTCGTCTCCGTTGGAACCGAAAGCACAACTAGTAACCGACGCCCAGTCGCCTATAGCCACCACGAGCTCGTTGAAGCTAAACAGCAAGGACTTGTTGACTTTGAAGCAGTTGGGATCGGGCAATTCTGGCTCAGTCTCCAAGATCTTGCACATACCCACTCAGAAGACCATGGCTAAAAAAATAATCCACATCGACCTGAAGAGCGTTATACAGACCCAGATCATCCGTGAATTGAGAATACTACATGAGTGTCATTCCCCTTATATTATCGAGTTTTATGGTGCTTGTTTGAACAACAACAACACGATCGTCATTTGCATGGAGTACTGTAACTGTGGATCTTTGGACAAGATCTTGCCGCTCTGCGACAACAAACAGTTTCCAACTTTTGTCTTGAAGAAATTGTCGTTGGCGATCTTGTCGGGGTTGACGTACTTGTACACCACACACAAGATTATCCATCGAGACATCAAGCCAAACAACGTCTTAATGACGCATAGGGGTGAGTTCAAGTTATGTGATTTTGGGGTGTCACGTGAGTTGACAAATTCGCTCGCCATGGCGGACACATTTGTCGGTACCTCGATGTACATGTCGCCAGAGAGAATCCAAGGTATGGACTACGGGGTCAAGTCGGACGTTTGGTCAACGGGTTTGATGTTGATAGAATTGGCCAGCGGTCTTCCTGTGTGGACAGACGACGATGATGAAGATCAAGAGAACGGCGGCAGTGGTCTCAACTCGTATAACGGACCTGAAGGTATCTTGGACTTGTTGCAGCGCATAGTCAACGAAGATGCCCCAACTTTGAGCAACAAGGTCAACCACGTGACCAGGCAGCCTTACGACAAGAAGTTGTGTGAGTTTATTGATGCTTGTTTGATCAAGGATGATGCGCTGAGAAAAACACCTTGGCAGTTGTTGGAAGACAAGGACGGGTTCTTGAAAGGTGTTGAGGAAGGGCTTTACGATAAAGAACATAAACATTGGGCTAAAAAGATTAGAAAGCTTAAAAACTTATAATACAGTTCCACTTCGGATATTTGTTTATTATTTTATTGTATATAGCCAGTATAGGTTTTAAATTTTTATCTTCTTTTCGAGGGGGTTTTATTTTATTCTTTTTTTTTTTATTACATGGGGTAGTTCAAGTATTATTTATATCATCATTGACGGCCTTAGAAACTTCAACACCTTGGACCTTCTGGTTGTAACTATTGCTGGGCTGTACTTTTCTATTACTTCTGATTTCATCCATCGCATACCCAGGAATCTTGATGTTCCAATTCTTGTCGAGATGCAACTGGACATCTCGGGCTTCAATGCTGTCGACTTTTCGATGCTTGGCCAATCGGCATGCAAAACTCGTCACAGAATGGATAAACTCGTCCGCCAAGTCCAACAAGAGCTCTTCGACGTTACCATCAATAGTCGTCTTCCCGTCACCTTCATCGACACCTATCGTGTTTATCAAGTCGCTCAATTTCCTCTTATTAAACACCCTTCCTGTTGTATTGGCATCAATGGAACTTGTGTCTCCCTCAATGTCAAATGTTGGCAACTTGGTAATCGCAGGGGAGTCCAACAAGATACTCATCGAGTTTGCAGCACCACCAGTCAAAGTAGGTCTGGCATCATTAACACTATTGAACGTAGTGACGGTGGGCGGTTTGACATTAATGGAGTTGGAAATTGGGATCGAGGGCACCGACTGTCTCGTAATGCCAGCCAAGTTCAACGACATCGAAGAACGCGGTCTTTGTTGTGGGGTACCGCGCCCTGTTGCTGTTCCACTACCTTCGCCGGAACCAGTTCCTGTGGCTGCCCCAGAAGGATTTACATTTGCAACGGACGGAGACTTCGTTACCGAGGCACCGTTGTTCTGAGCAGGCGTGCCACTAGCACTGGCACTGGCGGTTGATGGACGTTGCTGGTGTGTCTTATCCTGAGCAACATTTGCGGGGAGATTCGACTGCTGAACCGGAGGTTGTTGTGGCTGCACGTGTTGAACGCGTTGTTGAGCCTGTTGTTGTTGTTGTTGTTGTTGTTGTTGCTGTTGGAAATGTGCTTGTGGTGTAACTGATGCTTGTCTGCTGGGCACTCGTTGTTGGTGTTGCTGATTCTGATGGAGTTGCTGCTGTTTCTGCTGCTGAGTTGGAGCTGATACCGGAGGTGCTACAGAAACTTGACCACTCATTGAAGGGGTAGGCTGGGAAACAGGGAAGGATGGTGTTGGTGCTTGTGCCGTCATCCCAGAAGGAACAGGGTTTGATGGCATTTGCGGTGTTTGCCTAACTGGCATTGGGGTTGGTGCCTGTGATTGCATTTGCATCATGTTCTTGTTGTTTTGAGCACGCTGTTGATTATTCAAAAATTGCTGCTGTTGTTGTGCAGCCTGCAATTGTGGAGAAAACTTCCTCTGCTGTGCCATTTGAGCCTGTCCCTGTTGCATCTGATGTAGTTGTTGCTGGTTATTCTGCAACTGTTGCTGCTGCTGTTGCTGTTGTAGCTGGGGATTGCTGTTATTCTGTATTTGCTGCTGCTGTTGTTCGAGCTGCTTTTGACGCTGTGCTTTCGCCTGGAGGACCAACTGGCTTCTGATGTACATACCAACCTTTTGGTATTGCTGAAACTTAGTCTTATTCTCTAATATTTCTTTGTCGATCAACTGAATCTGCTCTGGCGTTATATTATTCGACTTCTTGCTCTGCTCCAACAACTGCACTTTCTGTTGAACCTCTGTCAATTTCTGCTTTATTTGTGCAAACTTTTCCATCGTGATGTTGTTCGCAAGAGGGTTCCCATTCATAGTTCCAGAACTCATATTCGACGACCCACCTGAATTCATATTGCCAAACATGTTGTTTGGCTGCGGCGTCTGTTGCGCTTGTGGCTGTGGAGTACCCTGCAGCTGCTGGGAAGAAAATTGAGATGGGTTTGGGGAATGATGCTGCATCAACGGAGATTGTTGTCTCATGGGTGTTCCCATATTCACTTGCTTTTGCTGCATCATAGGTGAGTGAAGGCTGGGGTTTGGCGACTGCAGTTGCATCATCGGCGTTCCAACTTGATTATTGCCCATAGTACTCATCTGATTGAAATTATTGCTTACATTATTCATTTGCGCTAACGCTTGGGCCTGGGCTTGCACAGCTTGTATCTGTTGCTGGTGTTCCGATAAACTTTGCAGCTGCTGTTGTTGTGGTTGCAGTTGTTGCTGTTGCTGTTGCTGTTGTTGCTGTTGTTGTTGTTGTTGCTGAGCTTGTTGTGCCTGCTGTGCCTGCTGTTGGAGCCTATTCTTCTGGGCTTGGTATCTTGCTAACAATCTTCTAATATTCTCACCACGGTTGAAGTGCTGTTGTCTTTCTGATTCATTTGTCGAATTCTTAGCTTGATCATAGGCGGCTCTCATTGCTGTCACCAACTGCGCCAATTGCTGCGGTGGGATATTTTGCAAATTGATTTGCTGCTGTTGCTGTTGTGGGTGCTGTTGATTACTATTGGCATTCTGATTTTGCATACCATTATTCATGGAGTTGTTCATGTTGATGGACGTAGTATAGCGGGAAAAGGAAACAGTACCAAAAAAAAAACCTAAAATTTATAATGAATGAAAACGGCGGCTTAAATTTCAATGATATCCTAATGTACCTCCCTTCTCGTGCTAATGATTTACTTACTTATTTGTGATTCAGAGGGTGGTTGGAAAGACTATTTGTGCAAATATCAAAGTTTTTCTCTATTTTTTTTTCTGTGGTCGGTTTTATATCGATAGCATAACAAAAAAAAAATCCTACAGTAAGAATATCAAATGTCGCATGCCAAATGTCGCACGAGTGTTGGTGGTGATGCTATGACAGCAGCTGAACTCTTATTGGTATGGTATTCAAGGGTTTTTAAGCATGGAAGATCTTGATCTTGTGGTTATTCCTACCTCGTATTCTTTATTGGAATGCCTTACATGAACTGTTACGTCTAGAAACAGATATTTGTTATGCTTACGATTGTATTGCAAGGGTTCCAAGAGGGGCAAGGAAGACGGTCAAGATACAGATCACAGGGGCAGGAAGGGGCAAGGAAGGGGTTTAGTTACCAACGAGCTCGGCCTGTTGTAGCACTATATATCTTGCCAGACGACATTCGGTGAATCTATTTGGTATGCCCAGCACAGCTTAACAAATGCTGCTTCTTTGGTATGTTGAGGTGCAATGCGAGGTACCCTTGAAGGACATTGTAGCTTATTTGTTATGGAACCGTTACAAATGGCTTGGATGCTAGTAGGGTCTAGAACATATCTCCCTGATCTGGGCGATGATACGATACCAAAACACTGTTTGGGGCATACTCCTTTTGGGAAATGCTGACTATCATCTAACATGCTCCCTGCTGCCTGACATCACATCGATGACAGCAGCCACGTTGTATTAGCTCCGTGATCTTTCCAGCTGCTGCTACCACGAACCATCCTGCGAATGAAATCCTACAAATCACTGCTTTCATTTATGCTACCCCTCTGTTACTATAAATCCTTTCTCAACCTATAAGACCAACGCCTAATAGAGCTACACTTGAGTCAAAGCCTCAGGTGCTTTTGCAACCCACAGTTGTAATACAACCAGAAACGCGGAGTTTCATCTTCGCTTCCATACAGGACTACGCGTGTGATGGAGAGAAAAAAAAAAGGCTCGATGTTTCGCTGCTTAACATTTTTTTTTAGAGACGTATAAGGAAGCCGTGTTTCTTCATTCTTTTTGTTTTGGTGTATCTTCCAGCCAATTATACCACGAGTATTCCACCTTATTTACTATCCACCATAAGCAATGACACAGCGGCCAGGTACATTTAGAGGGTCGACTTCAGCCCGATTTGTGAAGAATGAAGTGAATACAAATTACAGAAACACCAAGGAGTACCGTCTGCAGCAAAACACTCAGCCAGTTGATCCATACGAGGCCAACAATCCCATGCTTAATGAGTCCGTGCAGAAAAAAGAATTGGTCGAACGGATAGACAATATTGATACAATCATGGGCTTTGACAGGTTTGACCATGGTGAAAACGACGGGAACAAACCCAGGAAAGGATGGTTGATCAATTTCCACGCCACAACGATACCCAGTGAAGACTATTTAACAGGATATGCCGGGGTTGACTACTACTTTCTTGATGAAGAAGGAGGCAGTTTCAAAGCAACGCTACAGTACGATCCATACATTTTCGTCGACGTGTTGCCTGGTGATCACGAGCTGGAGGTTGAGGAATGGATGAGGAAACATCTAGAATCGTGCAACGTCAAGAAGTTCAGCCGAGTTATCAAGGACGCATTGGAGTTGCCAAACCATTTATTAGGTCTCAAGAAGAACTTGATCAAGCTCACATTCCACAACAACCAAGATTTGCTAGCCGCCAGGAGGATATTAACCCCAATAATAAAAGACAACCAGCTCAAGAGAGAATCTAGGGACCTTTATAATTTCAGAGACGTCGAGTCCTCGTCTGATCCGTCAACCTTTATTGACGACATAAGAGAGTTTGATGTCCCCTACCATGTCAGAGTTTCCATTGATAAACAATTGAGAGTTGGCAAGTGGTACGACGTTTACGCAAAGCATTCGAAGATAGATATCGTTGAGGACAAAGAAAAGATTGCCTTTGCCGACCCAGTTGTTTTGGCGTTTGATATTGAAACTACAAAGGCTCCGTTGAAATTCCCCGACGCCAAGATTGATCAGATTATGATGATATCTTATATGATTGACGGTGAAGGTTTTTTGATCACAAACAGAGAGATCATTTCCGAAGATATTGAGAACTTTGAGTACACCCCAAAACCAGAATACCCTGGGTTGTTTACAATTTTCAACGAACCCGATGAGAAGCTTTTGTTGATGAGATTTTTTGAGCATATCCGGGACGTCAAGCCTACAGTTATAGCGACTTTTAACGGTGACTTCTTCGATTGGCCATTTGTCGAGAACCGAACAAGGTTCCATGATATGGACATGTTTGAAGAGATTGGATTTGCCAAAGACACGGAGGGTGAATATAAATCCAAGTATTGTGTTCACATGGATTGTTTCAGATGGGTCAAGAGAGACTCGTATTTGCCGCAGGGTTCCCAGGGTTTAAAAGCCGTCACCACAGTTAAATTGGGTTACAACCCAACTGAATTGGATCCTGAATTGATGACACCCTATGCCTACGAGAAACCCCAAATGCTTTCGGAGTATTCCGTTTCCGATGCCGTTGCCACCTACTACTTGTACTACAAATACGTGCATCCCTTCATTTTCTCCTTGTGTACCATCATTCCATTGAACCCGGACGAAGTGTTGCGAAAAGGTACTGGTACCTTGTGTGAAATGTTGCTTTCTGTCCAGGCATATGAAGGAAATATCCTATTGCCAAACAAGCACTCGGACCCAATTGAACGATTTTATGATGGCCACTTGCTAGAGTCGGAAACTTATGTTGGAGGTCACGTTGAGTCCTTGGAAGCTGGTGTGTTTCGAAGTGACATTGACACCGATTTCAAAGTCGATCCTACCGCTATTGATGAGTTGTTGGGTAACTTGCGCAACGCTATAAAGTTTTGCATAGAAGTCGAGAATGGCAAGAAAATGGAAGATGTCGAGAACTTTGAGGAAATTTACAACAAAATTGAAAGCAGTCTATTGGATTTGAAAAATAACCCTGTCCGACATGAAAAGCCGTTCATCTACCACGTTGATGTGACGTCGATGTACCCCAACATCATGACGTCCAATCGTCTACAGCCAGATTCTATGAAGACAGAAGAAGATTGTGCTGCATGTGATTTCAATCGTCCTGGCAAGAACTGTGACAGAAGACTACCTTGGGCATGGAGAGGAGAATACTACCCAGCAGAAATGAATGAGTACAACATGATAAAGAGAACCTTGCAGAATGAAACCTTCCCAGCGGCCAAACCCTGGTTGCCTCCAAGAACATTCGACGAATTGCCATACTCCGAGCAAGCTGCCATGATCAAAAAGAGAATCTCGGATTACTCCAAGAAGGTCTACCACAGAGTCAAAGCCAATAAAGTTGTTACAAGAGAAGCTATCATTTGTCAGAGAGAAAATCCATTTTATGTGAACACTGTCAGAAGTTTCCGTGACAGAAGATACGAGTTCAAAGGGTTGGCCAAAGTCTGGAAGGGCAAAGTTGCCAAAATAGATGCCGGTGATACTATTGCTAAGGATGAAGCAAAGAAAATGGTTGTGCTTTATGATTCCTTGCAATTGGCACACAAAGTTATCTTGAACTCCTTCTACGGGTATGTCATGAGAAAGGGCTCTCGTTGGTACTCCATGGAGATGGCTGGTGTCACGTGTCTCACTGGTGCTACGATTATTCAAATGGCAAGATCGTTGGTTGAAAGAATCGGCAGACCATTGGAATTGGATACCGATGGTATTTGGTGTATTCTTCCTAGCACCTTCCCTGACCGTTACAATTTGAAATGCAAAGATGGCAAGAAGATCTTTTTGGAGTATCCATGTTCCATGTTGAACTATTTGGTGCACCAAACATACACCAACCACCAATATCAGGATTTGGTTGACCCAGAGACCTTCAAGTACGAAACGAGATCCGAAAACTCCATTTTCTTCGAGCTTGATGGACCCTACAAAGCCATGATTTTGCCAACATCCAAGGAAGAAGGCAAAGGTTTGAAAAAGAGATATGCTGTCTTCAATGACGATGGCTCGTTGGCAGAGTTGAAAGGTTTTGAAATGAAGAGAAGAGGTGAGTTGCAGTTGATCAAGAACTTCCAATCGGATATCTTCAAGTTGTTCTTGGAGGGTGATTCATTGGAGACATGTTACCAAGCCGTTGCCACGGTCGCCAACAACTGGTTAGATGTTTTGGACACCAAGGGTGGAATGTTGGAAGACGAAGATTTGATTGAATTGATTTGTGAAAACAAAAGTATGTCCAAAGCTTTAGCCGAATATGGAGACCAAAAGTCCACTTCCATCACCACTGCAAAAAGATTGGGAGAGTTCTTGGGTGAAGAAATGGTCAAAGATGCTGGGTTGGCCACCAAGTACATTATCAGTGCCAAACCCGTCGGTGCTCCTGTTACAGAACGTGCCATTCCTGTGTCCATCTTTTCGTCTGACAAGAGAGAATTCTTCTTGAAGAAATGGTTGAAGGATCCTTCATTGAGCAAGTTCAGTCCTAGAGACGTCATTGATTGGGACTATTATGCGGAGAGATTGGCTTCGGTTGTGCAGAAGATTATCACTATCCCTGCTGCTTTGCAGAATGTCAAGAACCCTGTTCCAAGAGTGCAACACCCAGAGTGGTTGCAAAGAATGGTGAAGAACAAAGAAGACACTAAACAACAGTCCACGATTTCGGCATTTTTCACCAAAGCCACTAAAGAGGAGGCTAAACTTAGAGACATGGAAGATTTTGGTCAAGTTGAAGCAACAATGGCAACCGCCAAGATTGGTAAGGTCACTTCGAGAAAGAGAAAGTCAGGCAGAGCTAACCTTGTTGAGGTTGCAGAAGAAGAAGAAAGAAACCAAGCAATATTGAATGCACCATGTCCTTCCATGTTGGAAGACTACCAAGGTTTCTTGCAATACCAAAAGGCAAAGTGGAAAATGCAAGCTGCTGGACGAGACAGAAGAAGAAAGTTGTTTGGCACAAATGCTGAAAGTTCTCAGAGATCCACTGTTGGCGGCATGATTAGAAAGCGTGCAGAGAACATTGCTGGCTCAAACTGGGAAATCTTGGAGTACAAGCCTGACCCTGCCAAACCAGGAGACTTGAAGGTGTACATTCTGGCAGCAGAAAAAGTCCATGCATTTAGCTTTCACGTGCCCAAGAAGGTCTATGCCACTTTCAAGACGGAGTTGTCTTCAAAGAGAGTTATCCCGGGATGTGAGATTGAGAAATCAACTGCCATACTACCAAACGGCCATGACGGTACCAACTTGTACAAGCTCACCATGCCACAGCCGGTGTTTCACGCTCAGTTGAAAGATGTTGATGGCTTGTTGCAGGACTCCAATATTTTGGGACTCTATGAAGCCAACGTTGATCCTGTTTCTCGTGCAATTATTGATCTTGGTAACACAGTCAAGTTTGACGACACTAGAGTTGGAGCTCTCGGTAAAGGTCTCAAGAATGGGTTCAATACCAAAGAATTGTTGAAAGTCGAGTCGGACGCATACTTGAGAAAATTCGACATGGACATGGTGTACTTGTTGCACATTGTTACCAACAGTTATGAGTTTTTCACGATCTTCAAAACTTGGGAGAACGAATGCCAAATGTTTGTGTTGAAACCAACTGCTGCTGCACAGGAGTTGCCAAACAATCTCCACAGAATCTACCGCGAGATTTATGAAACCAAAAGGGAAAGGTTACAAAAAGTGTCAAATATTGTTGACTATGCAGAGGAGATGGCTTTTGATGTCAAGTATTATCACGATGCTTCAAAGCTCTTTAAAAAGCTTAACCAAACGATTGGCAAAATCCATGAGATGAGAAACACTAAGGCTCTATTTGCCATTCAGTCTCCGTACACTGACAGAATTTTGAGTTTGCTCCCAACCACGAGCGACTTCCCCACAGTGAAGATGAACATTAGAGAATTGTCCTTGCCTGCTGTTGGATGGCAAACCTTAATATCCAAACGTCTCATCAATCACTACTTTGTGTTGGCATCCTGGATCAAGAATTTGGTTACCTTTGCCAAATACGCCAAGGTTCCGCTTTGTAATGTGCAGATTGAAAACTTGGGTTTCTTGATTGACATTGAGTATGCTAGAAGGTTAAGTGAAAACAACATTGTTTTGTGGTGGTCACCCAACCCTATGCCCGATCTTGGGGGGTTTGAAATGGATAGGGTGCTGAATTTCGACAACTTAGAGTTCCCAACCATCAATAATTCGGAGATTTATGAAACCACGTGTTTGGAAGTGGAAATTGGTACGTTGACCATCAACACCATTCTCACGAGTGCCCTCATCAACGAAGCCGAAGGGACAGATTTAGCAGAAGATGGTGTTCAGTTTGATACAAACAACGGTGCGTCGACCTTTGCCGAAGATTCGTTCTCCAGTCCAGCGTTGGCAATACTTAGATCAATGGTGAAGGATTGGTGGGATGATGCGTTGAGAAACAATGTCAATGCTGACTCTATTATGAACGCCTTGGTGACGTGGGTTAACCGAAACGATTCTTTGTTGTACGACCCAGCTTTGCATTATCACGTGCACAACTTGACATCCAAGGCACTTTTGCAATTGATCAATGAGTTCAAGAAGATGGGTGCGCAGGTTATTTTTGCCAACAGAAACAAGATGTTGATCCAAACCACCAAAGTTTCGGTGGAGAACTCGTATGCTTATGGGCAATACATTTTGAAAGCAGCCAGATCCAAGCCGTTGTTTAACTTCTTGGATTTGAAGATTGTCAAATACTGGGATCTCTTGGTTTGGATGGATGAGTTTAATTATGGTGGTAGATGCTGTACTGAGATTGTCAATGAAGAAATCCAAAACTTGGTGCCAGAGAACCATTGGCAGTTGCAGAAGTTCTTGCCTATTCTTTTCCAGAACGAGTTTGAAGATTGGATCGTGATTTTCTTGGATGCGTTGTCAAAGTACAAGTCGGATCATCTCCTTGGTGGTGGAACCCAGAATGCCAACACTCCACGTGCTACGCAAATCATTCACATCTTGAAGGGGCAGAAGAAGTTAGAAGCTAAAGAGGTTGAAGAAGAAGATATCAACAATGGCGTCATTGAGATCTTCAGAAAACCGCTCATCAAGAGAATTGAAAAGTTGTACCATCGACAACTTGAAGCAATTCTCAACCCGGAATTCAAGAAAGAATACGAGTTCCCAAAAATGGCTGGATCCCACTTGAATTTGAAGAACCCTGTTTTGGAATTGGTAAAGTTCTTATGTGCTGTGTTTGCGTTATCACAAAAGAGAACAATCGAAGTCAGGTTGTTGAGAAAAGAGTTGTTACTGATTTTTGATGTCAGAGAGTTCAGCAAAGAAGCACTTTTCAAGAACCCAAGCTCGTCGTTGAAACTTCCAGAAGTCATTTGTGATTACTGTAACTACATCAGGGATATTGACATATGCCGCGAAGAAGAAAGCTCGATTTGGAACTGTTCCAACTGCCACAAACCATATGACAAGGCTGTACTAGAAGAGGAGATAATTACACAGCTCAACAAGCTATTTGTCAAGTTCTACAGTCAAGACTTGAAGTGTGACAAGTGTAACCAGATCAGAAGCAACAACATGGACTTGCATTGCAAATGTTCTGGAAACTGGGTTGAGACCATGGATGCCAAGTCAATGGAAAAGAAGATTCAGATCTTCAACAATGCTGCTAATTTTTACAACTTGAAGCTGTTAAGAGGATTGATCGAAGACGTAAGCTAGAGTAGTATCAAGAAAGAATAGAACAATTATAGTAATAAAAATAAAAAAATACACTTGTATAAATAATCAAACAGCGAACTAAACAAACTCGTTTTTTTCAAGCCTCCGTTGTTTGAGTTCTGGCCAAAATTCTCAGAAATTCCTTTTTGGAATAGACTGGGTTGCTGTCAATCTTTCTAATCAAATCGTCTAATGTGATTTCTCTTCTAGTGATGTACTGATCAAAGACTTTAGCAATGTCGTAAATTTGATCTTCGTCGATCTCATGGATAGCTTTGCCTCTGTGCTGCTCGTCCAACTCTGGCAAAATGTCTTCGATGAAATCAACAATGATCTTTCTGTCACTGTAGATTTGATAGTCAACCTGGGTCTTGATCCAGCCCAACCCCCACTTACGAGTACGCTTGACAATCAAAGACCACTCTTCAACTAGTTGAGTAACGGTACTGATGTCACTGTTCATGACAAATGGAGGGATGATGTCCGTTGTTGGTGGCAATGATTCTAATTTCTGGCGCTTGGAGTTGTAGATTGAAACATCGCTGCTGTCTTCGTCTTTGCTGCCAGAATCGTCGACCTCATCGTCACTGACACTGCCGGACTCTTCAACGTCGGGATCAGTACTGCCCCCTATGGCATTGGATTCAACGCTGGAGTCTTCTTCTTCATCTGCATCATCGCTGTGGCCGCGTTGGTGATGTTGGCCGTGGTCTTCTTCAGATTCGTCCGCGTCGGCATCCGCATCCGCATCTCCACTATCTTTTTCCGTGATCACATTTGCGCGTTGGCCGACGTGCTCGTAGACAGGAACGGGATCGGGCTGCAAGATCGCACTGACGGGCAATGCGCCTGTTCTGGCACGGATCGGGTTTGCTTGTTCACCCAGACCCACATTGGTTTGAGTCGACTCTCCGGTGGCGCCACTTGGCTGTTCCGATGGCAGGGAACTGCTCGTACATGCCCTTGAGATCGCGCCCCCTTGTTCGTTCAAGAACAACGGTGGCACGTTCGCGGCCAAAGAAGACATCGACGATGAAACACCAGAATAGGTGCTGGCACCCGCCACATCACCACTACTGGATGGATCGGTTGAACTGGAGATTGGTTGGGTGATCCCACGCGAGGTCTTCAAATTGGTGATAAACTCTTCAACGAGGTGGACATTCTCAACCGAAGGTGGGTAATTTTCAAAATGCTCTGAATTCAACGTGTGCAACAAACTCAACTTCCTCATAAATCTCCGCAACTTCTTGCTGTTGATGGCTGGGTCGGACTTTGTCAACTCATCAAAGTATTGGACTATTGTCTCACCGTTGACGTGGAAGTGGTTAAGATTGTTCTTGGAACAAAAAGACGCATAGCGCTTAAATTCGTTTTTATGCAAAATCTTATTTGCTTCTGTTAAACCCCTTAACTGGTTGGTAGTTTCCAACATCTCGTCCAATCTGGCTAACAAGTTGGTTGAGTTGAATTGCTCCACGGGGAAGGAGGAGTTATCCGGGAATTCGGTGGCACTGCCGTCCACGTACTTGTTGATCAAGAAAACGATGTCACCTTCGGAATAGTCGAGGTTATACGCCTGACAGTTCAACTGATGCAACTTCAACAAGCTGGTTCTTAATTTTTTGGAGTTGCTCTTCTTGCTTTTATCAACTTCGGATGCTAAAAATTTTTTCAAAATCTCTTCATCAATAAAAGTATTCGTTCTCCCTTGACGAGCACAAAATCTAATATACCGCTTCATGTCAGTGGCGTACGATTTGAACGTGTTGACAGTCAAACTGCTTAAAATGTCAGCAGTGTTGTTGCTTTCCAAGACCTCTTGATTGAATTTCTTCAATAAAAATTCCTCTTGTGGTGATAATTTGATTTTGGAGCTCGTGCTCAACTTAAACACCGCAATACGGCCGTCACCCACAGTGTCAGGAGACTGTTCTTGCTCTCCATCTTCTTGCTCGTCGTCGCCTCTCTTCTTATCGAAATCGACTTGTTCTCTACTCTCAATAATGGAATCAGAAGTGGAGGCGGAGGATATTCCCGCTGGCTTGCCGGAAAGGTTTGAAGCGTCACTCAGTTCCTTCAGGGTCGTCGACCGAGAATTTAAAGGCGTGGAGGAGGAGGAGCTGCTACCCTCCCCAGAACCCCTATTACCATCCTTTTGGGTCTGCTCTTTGTAATTGCTCATAATTTCCTGCACTATGTTGTCTCCTAAAATTATGTGTGGTTGTGCTTCAGAATAGGCAATTCTATTCATATGATACAATTTGTTCAAGGAGGAACGTAAACTTTTGATTGTGTTCTCAGTAATTTGTCCTCGCTTTTCTATTTCATTCTCAATCAATTCCTTCACCAACAGATAATCCACATAAAAATTATCTAACCCTTTATTTGCACAGTGACATATATACCTCCTTATTTGGTACAAATACTTCTCTTGAGTCTCCTGCCTTAAAACTTTGAATGTCTTGGTGGCCAACTCGTGGTTCAAAACTTCATCCTCAAATTTCTTCAACAACACCTGTTCACGTTGCCTGTTCCTGGGGGGTGGACCAGAGTTCCTGTTGGTAAATAGTAATGGCTGTGACGTCTCTTGGCCCACTCGCCTTGTTGTATCTCTTTGTAGGAGGTGGTGTAGACTGTGCAGTGGTTGTGATGCTGAAAATGCAGAATTTGAATGCAGTATGCTATGGGGTGTTCCTTGTAAGACATGGGTAGCTGGTAAAGACTTTCCAAGCTCCTCTTCCTCTATTAGATCATCTGAACTGGGGGAATCGCTTTCAATGTCATCTGGATTTAGATCATCTCGTGAGTTTGGTTTTTCGTTATGGTCCATGACTCGGCTAGTGAAGTGAAAGGTCAAAATGGAGAAACGAATGGGGATATAAATCGTAGGGAATTCAATGCTAAAACAAGTATCAAAACAGTGGGAAGCCTATAACTCATAACTCTCTTGAATAATTCAACAGGGAAACTTCCTCTTTATATTATCCATGGTCTGACAATAAAGAGTGTCTTTCGAAAAAAAAAAAACAAAAAAAAAGTCAAAACTATGTCTCCAAGAACTGAAAAAAAAGGTTGATTTGTTTTTCAGTTTAGTGAAATATTTCCAACCGTCGAAGGCAGAAACGGTAGTAGTACAAACTCAAGGCTGCTTCTCGTCCTTGCGGTTTTATGTGGGGGATTACGAATAGCAAAAGTGCCCGTTTATGTTGTAGTTGACGTTGATGTTGTTGTGACTTTATTACTAATTTTAGAGGGTCTGGACCAGAAAGGACCAAACAAGGGACTCGCGTATTAGTGTCCCAAATCCGGTAACGCAATGCAATGGAAGCGACTCATGCAGTGGTTAAGTGCCCTTCCTTCATTTGACGTAGAGTTTGCTTCCATCCGCTCTCGTTTATGTCTTAGATGAAGTGAGTGTCCCATTCATAACCCTTGCTCCTTAACTTTTAGCCCTTTAAAATTTGCCAACGAGCTTGAGCAATAACTCCCCAAAGCACCTGAAACTGAAGAAAAGTTTTTTTGGGTCTTTTTAGTGGCCATGCTTTTGCCCATCCATGAAACAACAAAGAAGAATTATTAATAATATTTTTTATCTATTCCACTTCTTTTGTACGCTATTCTGCATACTGCGAAAAAAAATAATTCAGAAACAAAGAAAAAAGATTTTCTTGTGACATTAGGGGGTAGGGCCATAAAGACAACAAACTTTAGCTTTTTATCAGTTTGCTGGAAAACTTTGCTGTTTGGAAAAAGAGCAGGCGTACAGTCATTGTTCAGAGCTATTTCACGAATTGGAACAGCGGGCGGTAGTCATAGAAAGGTGTTTGTACAGTGCTGCGCATATTTCCTACCCGACAACAATCTACAAACCCCTTGATAATCTTCCGTTCCAGAGATGTTCTACTTGTTGGGTGGCCGATATCAGTGGATCCTATACTAGAACCGTGTTTCAAGAAGTTCTGTGGCGCTTGGTTACCGCTAAAACTGTTCGACCACCAACCAAAGTTTCGCCTCGGAGGCTAAGAAAAGTCGTTGAAACCTCTACCGCACACCACCGTGGTGCTACGTGTTTTCAAACACTGTTCTCTTCCTAAATAAGGTTAGATTTTGCATGGTCAGTTACTTTTTAACCTGTTGTGCTTGTCGTGTCCTTCTTGTCTTGAGCTGTTAGAGGAAAACAATGGAAGCCAAGGGCAGCTAACTCCGAATCCTCTCCATCTACGAAAACAGAGGCAAAACGTGACACGGAGCAATACTTGACTTCAATTATTTCTCTGACCTTCATAGATATCCTTGTTTTGTGAGAATCGGTTTTCTCTGCCACTGTCTTTCTCTTTTTCTTTTGCTCACTTTTTTTTCCCTCCTTTTGCAAGACAATAGTTTTTGAGCGGCTATTTTATTGGACTATGCATGAAACTTTAAGACAAAAAAAAAATCGTGCACTCAGGGAGAGAAAGAGTAAAGGAGTTTGTGGCACTAGAAGTGCCAACTAAGCACGAGCTCAATGCAACAACGACACAAATCGGTAATGATAAGGTATGGCAATTTCTTGAAAAGCGTGATGTCAGTCAAGCATTCTCGAAGTAAGAACCAAGCGCCACGTAGTTGTCTCCTCCCAATGCCGTATGATTTGCGACCTTGGGAGGAGACCGGAACCTACCATTCTGGGCACAATCACGAGTCGCTTGGTTCGGTGTTTGCCGCTAAATGGGGTCCTCTCGTCTTGACTTGCTTCTACGAAGTTTGCCTATAATTTAGTATCTTGTTCCATTGCCCCACCCCCTAAAATACCTTCGCAATCTCCGACGGAGTCACGTGAAATTCCCGTGATATCGTATAGTAAGGAGTTAAAATTAATCCGCCATAGTTTTTAGCCAAAAGTGGCATGATTATCTGCACAGTTGAGATCAGCACTTCCATTGTATTGTTTTGTTTATTCTTCATGCGTTCGTTAAGTGCTAATTTCTGCTCATCGATGAAGTTTACTACCGTATTAATACAAAAGAATGTTGAAAATTATTTTCTTTGAGTAGAAAAGTGATGTCCACTTTAGACTGTCCTCATGCAACACGTGCACGCTCAAATATTCTACATATTAACGAAGAAACTGACCACGTACCAACATGCCATACTCTTTGTTTAACATCTCTCGATTTTGAGCAATTGCAAGTATAGCAGAGTCGCCAAACAACTTAATGGTGGTCTTTTAATTCTTTGCTTGTCCAACCAGGCACGCATATCAATTTCATATACATAGCTGCAGGATTATTATCGCAGTATCGTTCCTTGTGGCTATGTTCCATATTTGTGGTCAAGCGTGGCGGAGTAATATCTCTCGCTATCTATAAAGGTAGTCGTCGTCCGTGGCCAATCTGTTGGTCTTGTATTTCGACAGCTCACACAAACATTGCACAGAATGTGTTTATCCGCTCTGACGTCAGCCGCCCCTCAACGCCTAATTGGACAATTTCTTTGATAGTGCTTTATCATCTCTTCTTGTGGTTAATCCGCACGGATCTAAGCGGAGTTATCTTTTTTTTTATTGAAACTGCGCGGAAAAGTTCACCTCTTTTGATTTTCAGAATCAAAACAACCAAACGTGTTGCCAATCACACACACAGCACTCACAATGACAAGCCACGAGCAAATTGACGCTAAACTACTTTCGATTTTAGATACCAATGATCTTTCAATCACTCAATCAGACCAACATTTTGAGAAGAATCCTGATATCAACCTCCCGAACCCCAAACTAATCCATGATGAAATAGCAAACAAGAAAACCGCGTTCAAGAAGTTAAAGTTTTTGTATCTAGAGCAAGAGACAAGGCACTTGTTTTTAAAGCAAGTGTTGGACGTTAAGTCGGATTTAGATAACGACTTCCAATCATTACAGCGAGAGGCTGACGAAGGAAAGCAGGGTTTGCAGCAGGTCAAGAAGGGTTTAGAGAGCAAGATTGACGAGTTGGACGCCCTTACGAACGACGTTGATCAACAACTTCAGACATTTGAGGATAAATCAAAAGATATCAAAGGACTATTTGATGAGTTTGCCGACTTGGAAAACCAGATTGACAATCAACTCGAAGGGCAACATTAGCCTAGCACAATGTGAAAAAGCTAATCTTGATTTGAGTCGTTATGTACTACATAAAAGCTAAAATTGTGTACGGTATAGCTAGCATTATACATCTCCAATTTTAGTAACGAATTAGGCTGTAACTTGGATGGTAGTCGAGCTCTATCACGTATCACCAAAAAAATCTACCACATGTCTTCTTGGTTTTCACTGACTTGCAACGTACCACCCACTTCTTTCACCAAGTTGTCCAAGTTTTCGATTTTCCAAGACTCTTTAGTAATATTAGCAACTACCCTGAGCTTGTTTCTTGCCTTCTTGATGTTCTTTTCATACTTCTCGACTTCCTCGTCTCCGTTACTCAACGGTATGTCCGATAGTAGGTCTTGTAGTTGGTTGAGGTGATTTTGTAGGGATTTCGAGGAGCCATAATTATCAATATTCTCCAACCAGTACTCAACTAGCCCCTTCATATAGCCAACGATTAGGAACCTCTGGAATCCAGTCTGATACCCATACTGCTTACCCTCTAGGTACTGTTCCTTGGTTGCCTGTTCTTGACCCTCTTTGAAGCCTAAGTTGTATTGCTCTTCTTCGAGATTTAGCACGTCATCGAGGTCGAGATCTGACATGGCTTGGATATTGAGATGACAAACGGCGGAGATTTTTCTATCCGGAATTATTTTTTTTTTCATGACATCCGATAACCCACACCAAACAATCAAAACAATGAACAACGGTGATGAAGATGATATAATAGAGCTCAATGACGATGAAGTGTTGGGCAAAACAAGAAAGCAAAAGCAGAGGCTAAGGAATCAGGTAAAATTGAATTATGATTCGGACTCCAGCGATGAGGAGGAAGACGAGGATGAAGCTACTGTAGAACAGAAGCAGGAAGAGGACGACATGTTTGCTAGTGATAAGGAAGACGATATGTTTGCAGATGGCAATGGAGACGAGAAACCTGAAGCATCCAAGAAATCAAAGAAGACTCCCCAGTTTCTAGATATAAGTGAAGTTGAAGGACAAGAACAGCTCAACTCGGCCAGTGATGATACGGATGACGACGAAGAGGGAGAAGTGGATCATGATTATTACAACAACATTGAAGAGATAAATATCGATATAAAGAAAAAGAAGAAAGCTCCCAAGATAGAAGCGTTCAACCTAGAAGAAGAAGCAAACGAAGGAAATTTCGATCTTGAAGGAAACTATATCCGGAACGATGAGAACCCAGAAGGGTCAGCACCAGCAAACGACGATCAGTGGTTGGACGATTTTAAAAAGAAAGACATTAAGAAGGCCAAGAAAGCTCAACAAGAGAGGGAACGCAAACAAATGGCTAGACTACTAGAGAGTAACACCAATATGGAGCCTATTGAGACGTTGCTCTCGGGGTTGATTGACATATTGGATCCGGATGAGTCTCCCATGGAAGCACTAGCAAGGCTAAACCCTAACAAAAAGAGCAAAACGAAAAAGGGAAAACATGAGAATGGTGCTGGCGATGTATTGATTCAGAGAATTACGGACCTTTGTTCAACTTTGATCAACGACAAGTACTTGGATGATGTTTACGAGCTAACGCGAGAGGAATTGATGAGAAAGTACCAAATGGAGACAGGAGAAGCATATAATGTCAAGCGAGGGGTAAAAAGAGAGAGGGAAGACGACGATGAAAATGAGATTGACTATGGAGAGAAAATTTGGGAGTTTCGATGGATTGGTGAAGAGGAAATTAATGGTCCATATTCCAACTACGAAATGAATCATTGGAAGCAGACATACTTTGAAGACAAAGTCGAGGTGAGGAAAGTTGGAGAAACAGAGTTTCAGCATGTATCGTTTATTGAATTCGACTAACCGTCTACTCATCCATAAGGAAATCCTCTATTGGGAAACTTAAAGACTTGGCAAGACTCTCAGCAGTGTGCCAGTCAATGTTGCACCTCCATCTGACTTTAGCCGCAAGGATATCAGACGATGTTGTCTTGCTCAAGAGCCCCAACGAAAACAAGGTAGCAATTTGACTTGTTAAGTCAATATTTCTTGTCAATGTAAACTTTGATTTCTCCACTGCCTTCTTTTCTTCGTTGCTGATAATTTCCTCATCCATGTAGAGCAAATCGTCCTTGTCGGACTTGTTCAACGATGGTGCATAGCTTCTGTAGATTACCGACAATATCGCCAATATTCTCTCAAGGTCCGAAAAGTTTGCTGTCAACATTCTTGTGTCTATGTCACCCTTACCCAAATGACCGGCACCATGTTTGCCGACTTTTGACGCCTTGGTTGCTCTCTTTTTGTATTTAGCAACTTTGATTTTGGAATATTTCAGGATATCATCTCTTGGTGGGCAATACGAAGCCAAGTATGACGCGAGTAATAGAAACTTTGAATGCAATGGCAAATCATGGACGTGTCCACCGGCGGTGTTCGTTACCTCTTGTTCCATCTGCAAAGTCTTGAATTCTACCACGCCTGAATTGCTCACCACGCCATCATGCGTAAACAAATCGATGTTCTCTTTTAGGACTTTCACAAACTCAGTCGTTTTAAGCCTTCCTTCTTTGATAGGTTCGATAAAAGGCTCCCATAGTCTTTGTATGACATCGCCCAACAAGGAAATATCTGACCCTGTGTATTGATAAAACAGATCAACAACAGCTTTGACATACTGGTTGTAAAAATCAGTAGTGTCGCCATCTCCATCATCACGGAACTTGCACAATTGTTTGGCCTGTAATATTCTCACGACTTCGTCTTCACTGTAAGGTCTAAAATGCACGTGTGGATTCGACAAGGTGACTATTTCCTTCGGATCGTCACCTGAAATAATAGCAACCACGCTTAGATTCTTCAATTTCGTGGATGCCTCTCTTAGTCTAGTAAATGCAGCTAGCACGTCGCCCACATACTCAAAACATTCATCCACTCGGTCCAATACCAAAACATGATGCTGGGTGTACTTGTGCTTGTCAGTGAACTTCTCCATGGCAGAAATAAACGATGCAAACGTATCTCCCTGTGCCCCATACATTTGGAAATCTGACCTGGTGCCGATCTCCCTTTTGTTTACATGGCCGCTGTCCACCCGGATACCGTCAAAGCATCGACGTAAAAGCATTTTCTTTGACACACACTGATCACAGCTGACATGGGTGTATGTGACTGCCAATGTGTCGAGGAATTTCTTGACGGTTAGTGTTTTGCCGACGGCTTTGTATCCGTGAACAATAAGGCATGGGGACAGCAATTCTGGATCCCTGTTTATAAATGCGTTGAGAAAATCAATTTGGTCATCTCTTTCTCCAATCTCTTCCTTTAGGAGGGTTAATTCTGTGGGTGTCAAACTCATTGTTGTCTGGTTAATGTTAGAAAGAAAGATTCGTATGTTCTGAAAGAAATAAAAAAAATTGTCACACTTGCACGACACTTTATAGACTCTGGGAATCTTTGTTTATTGCAAACAGGTTCTAGACCGAACCTATACTCTACTTAAAAACATCTAAAAAGTGGTGATGTTAGACTTAGGGGTGTAGACAACAGGAGCTAAACCAATGGTTTTAGCATCCAAGTTATAAGCAACGTAAGCATGTCTCAAAAAGTTGTCACCCAAAATATTAATGCTACCATTCAATATACCAAAAGCACAAATGTCAGCGACGGTTCCATCAGTGTAATACAATTGAACAGCCAAATCGGAGTAAGGGACATTGATGGACAACCCTTGTGGGAAGTTGTAGGTCAAGTTACCAACTCTGTTGCAGGCCCAAGTGTAAGCCCCAATCAGTCTGTTGTAGGTGAGACCGCCAACGGCACTAGCGATTCTGCTGACAACATCCAGTGAGAGATAGGTCAACGTAGTACCCGAATCCAATAGCATAGCAGCATTGATACTAATGGTGGATCTACCGACGGAGACTGAGTTAGTTTGAATTCTAAACTCAGTGGTGGACGTGATCGGCAAGGTAGTCAACGTGCCCCTGTACTTGGCGTGGTCAATGCCGCCAAAGATGATCGAGCCGGTCGTAGCACTTGGTGAGTTCAAGTACAACGAATAGCCGTTAGTGGAAATATAGCCTTGGTTCTTTAAATTAATTGGAAGGTTGTCATAGATAGTGCCAGTCGATTCGTTGGTATCTAATCCAATACCCAAGATGCCTTGCTCAACAGAAGTCGAGGTGACGTCACCAAATTGCTGGTTGGTAATAACGGCACCACTGATGCCAACAGTGTCTACCGCCCAAGTACCAGTGGATGAGGTCCCATCACCATACAGGATGCCAAACGCAGTACCCAAGCTTTGGTAAGTGATCGAGGTGGATGGGTTGTACGAACCACCACTGAAACAATAATCGGAGGCATAGCCTGATTGGGCTTGACAGGTAGCAGAAGAGTCAACGACCCACAAGTCAGAGGACCCGGTATCAATAATGACATTTTGCACTTGGCGGTTTGAACCAAGAGTGATGTTAGCTGAGTAGGTAACTTGTTCGTTGTACAACGTGACCTCAATGTAACCGTCTCTCTTGGCGTTTGGCAGGATGACGTAGTGAGGACCATAGGTGAAGTTGCTGTGATCGTGGTTCCTGTTGACTGAAAGATCCAAGCTGAGTGTGCCAGGCGCAGCTCTCTTAGCTTTGGGTTTCTCGATAGCAGCGGCACCATCCTCGAGCTGAGGAATAGCGACACCTTGAACTAATAAAGCAAAAGCAATCGAAATAAAGGCTTGTTTGGTAAAAGTAACAATTGAGACCATTGTTGTTGGGTTGGCTGTTTGATGACAACAAAATTAGAATATTTTCCAAGGATTAATGGGCTTTTTTATAGTTGGTTCTAAGCGACTCCTTCGAATGATGGCTGTTGTTGTGGGATGATATCACGATGAGGGTATTGTTTCCAATGATTTGTAACAAACCTGTCTCTGAGAATCGGAATGGCAGGTTGTCTCTCTATCTCTCTCTGCGGATGTCTATCTCTGTGGATGTCTATCTCTGTGGATGCCAATGAATTGGTGCCGTTCGTTCAATGGTATGTCTTTAGTTGACCACTATGAATTTACCGAATTGAGTAACAATGGTCTCTCTCCCTTTTGACAACACCCCATTGCAATTCACATGGATGAACAATGGTGGGGAAACAATTGGAAATAATTTCTAAGCCAGGTAAACCCCCCAAGTGGTGCTGCCAATATTTTCGTCTCTCGATGCATGGTTTGCTGCCAAGATCGCCCCCTGTTGCAAAAAAATACAAAAAAACAAAAACAAGCTATTCTCATGTCCAGCTTGAAAGATCTCTTCTCGGACTACCAGTCCTTTGCCAAGTTGATGCGTTATTCAACAAGTACAGACTCAGTTTGACGTCAGTGATCACCCCCAGGACAAGCTGTGGCAGTGGTACTAAACAAAGAAAAAAATTGAGTTTCCACCCATGTCACCCTGAACAATAGACTGTACACAAACAAAGACGGCCTGAAAAGTTTAAAAAAAACACCCGACCTTACGCTTATCAAAGTGGTTTTTGGAGCCATCCATCGATATGGTGCAAAACAACAACGGAGCCAGTTGTGGTTCCTTTGACCGTTGTAATTTGTTATCAAATCACCGGGTGACGGGGGTTATCGTAGGGGGTATTGTACCCCCCGTACCTCGAAATTCAAGCCATTCAACGTTTCATTCGGCGGTATTTCTTCATGTTAAATTTGCTATCTTTTAGCGACGGTCGAAAGCGGTTATTATCTAAATAACGATTGTTGTTGATAGTGGGTGGTCCTGAGGGATGGCTCTCAGTGGGTCATGACTAATCTGCCCATATCTACCGAACTAGTTCCACCCGCATGTGCTTTCATAAGGAGTGTCAGATATGAAAATTTCACCCATCTATTCCACCGGCATTACATTGTTGAACTGTTGGGTTGTATGTGTACTTCTCTTGTTGTTGATATTTCTCTTGATGTCATCGTTGGAAAACCGTACAACTCGGAACGTCATATCTCCGCTTCTCGGATAATTTGATTTTTCTTTGTTCCATGTAGCAGATTGTTGCAGAATTACCTATCAAGAAACCCCCAATACCCAGAATACTTTCCAAACTCTTGGATCCTTCATAACCAAAATGAGCAAATATCGCTCTACCAAAAACTCGACTCCGCATAAATTGAGCAAAAAGACATCCACAGCAGCAGCAGCACCACCACCATCTTTCACTTGCGGTCTTTTGGCTGCTTAACCCGGTTCGCGGGAGTATTTAAATGTCAAGGAAGTCCACCAAAGAAAAAAAAAAGAACAGACAGAAAAAATTATAAACCCACCACAGTATTACTAATCCTACCTCGATAGTCTACACCCTACCACACTATGTCTGCCCCAAAGAAGTACCATTTCGACGTCACGATGACCTGTTCCGGCTGCTCCGGCGCCGTTGAAAGGGTGTTGAAGAAATTGGATGGTGTCGACTCCTACGACGTCTCATTGGAAAAACAATCCGTTGACGTTGTCACCTCCCAGCCTTACGAAACCGTCTACAACACAATTGCAAAGACCGGCAAGAAGATAAATGGTGGTCAAGAAGTCACAGCATAGAGTATGATGGACAGTTTAATATATTATACGTATACAATCAATTCATGTTTCTAAATTCGATGATTTCGTTGATGTAGTTGTCTCTGACTTCACTTTGAATAAAGACTGCCTTGATTAGTTGTACTAGCTCATGGGTCTCGAGATCGTACAATTCGCCTTCATAGAACCGTTCAATGATATCCTTCAAGTGGTTGTTCAATAAGAATTGGACGTTCTTGAGCTTGTGGTAGGATTCAATAGATGCATCCTTCTCTATGCCCAACAACTGGAGGTATGGAATTGTGACATTATTGACATTCTCGATGATCTGGTTGATCTTTCCGGTTTGTTGTTCGCTTATGTCTTCGAGATTTAAGACCATTTGTATCAACCAGTTGTTGACAAACAGGATCAACTCAATCACCAAATCCTTGAACTTTGTTATGTTTGTTGTCTTCAACTGTTTGTCTTCGAACAATATGTTAAACCATTTGTAGATCAATCCCAACTGGTTTAGATTATAATCGTCCAATTCATCTGGATCCCTCAGTGGGTCAATGTCGTTCTCCAAATTCAAGGACAACAAAATTATCTTCAACTCCAGGTAGAACTTGATAAGCACCTGGTTCCAGTTACAGTCAACAAACTGTTGTAATTCCTTGGAATAGTTAGATGGTAGATGCTGTGACAAGTAGTTGAAATCGTTGAACATCAAAAACGAGTTTGCCAATGAAGGATATTCGACAATGGCTAATGCTTGGATCGTAGATACGAGGTATGACAAATCTGGTGAATGTGCTTCAAAGTCTTTGATACAACCGAGTAGCTTCTTTGGAATTGAAGAGATAGTAATCTGGTCTGTCTTGACGTCCTTCTTTGGTTCTTGTTTTTCCTCTTCCTCCTCCTCGTCCCAGCCATCATCCCAATTATCATCCCAAGCATCCTCTTCCTTTGGCTCGGGTGGTTCTTCCGTCTTTGCAGAGCTGTCAAAATCAATAGTTTCAACATGCTCGAGTGCATCCGACTTGAACACCTGTCTAATCTCCTCAATGTAGTTATCGACAATCCAATCAAGGTGCAATTTACTAAGTTTGTCTTTGATAGACCCACCACCTTCGATCCTCGACAATACATTCCAGTTATTAGCATGACAGAAATCAATCAACTCATTCAAATCTTGCATCTGACGCTGGTCGTTGATTATATCGTTTATATTGCTTGATATCTTGTTGATTAGGTTCTTGGACACTTTGGAATTGATAAAGTTCTTAATAGTCGGATACTCTAGCTCGTTTATGAACTTGATCAAGTTGGTAATCGACTTTATGAAAGATCCAGGGATAGGTTCTCCAAGCGATAAAACCATCGAGTCTTCATACTCGTCGTAGACCAACCCCACTTTCTGGTTGGCCCCCAAAATCAGATCAACCAATCCATCCCACTTGGTTTTATAACTCGCGTACGCATCCAAAACATACCCATTCTTCAAAATAAACGAGTTAAACTCATGCAAGATCGACACGTTCAAAATCGAGCAATAATCAGGAATCAAAAGCACGCCCAAGTAATCGTTCAACTGTGACACATAGTTCAACTTCAACAACTCGATTCTCTTGCCTATCTGTCTATGAATGACCAACGACGAGTTGGAGTCAACGGCGATGTTCTTGAGCAATGTGTTCAAGTGCTGTAAATCTAGCAAGCTTTGCAATGTCTTGGGTTTGGCCAAGTAGGACTCGATTTCTTTCAACTGGGCGTCGAGATCCGCTAATGACTCCAATTGCTTGATGTCTTTGCCTATGTTCTCATACTTGTGGTTTAATTGGGATATCGACAATTTGGAGATTGGGTCGGCCGAAGACGACTCGGGTTGTGCCACTTCTTGAAACTTGCTGGTGAATTCAGGGTCATTTAGAAGCCTCTCCTTCGTGATCTTGGATGTGGTGAATTTGATACTATCATTAATATCCTTCAAGTACTCTTCTTGGTCTTTTAGCTGTGCCTCAATGGTTGTCATCTAATCGTCGTTTGTGTCGTGTTGTTCAATATCCCATAGTTTTTTTTTTCATCTTGTTGATCTTACATAATAGAGTTGCGGTGGAGAAAATCACTCACGTGACTACAACGCTAACACATCTTAAACCGGCGTAACCCTCTATCTTATATTAAATCTTCGGTTATGTCATCATCAATATACTCGTCATCCTTGTTCATTCTATAAATCGTCATAGCCATACTTGAGAAATTCAAGATGCTCATTGCCCAACTAGGCAACTCAATACCATTCATCTCGATAAAATTAAACGTCAAATCCAAGAAGTTACCAATCAACTCTATGATCAACATCATCTTATCGAACCTCAAATCCTTCAACACCTTATTGTACTTCTTATTCAAGTCCTCGTTGATCGGGTTGCTCTTATTCGCAGGCGTCGTGCTGTTCAACAAGTCCACTTCAACATTCACCTTCCTGATCTTTCTAATGACATTAAGCAACTGCGAGATGGTCTTCCTGATCAAAAACACCAAGATCAACACCCAGATCTTGTTTGTCTGCTTCAAGAAATTGTTCAAGACTTTGGGGAACATCGGGAGGTTCGACAACAAGTGTAGATTATCCAATAGGTTAGCCACGTTCTCTAACACGTTGATAAATACAAACTCTAACTTCTTGAAACTGAACTGGTTCGGTCTATAATAATGGCTCTGTTTCTTAATCGGCTTGCTTGGTCTCAGTGGCGGAGTTGCTTCTCTAGGCTTTGACTTGTTTATATCAAACTTGTTAACCAACGACGCGTACTTTGGTTTCGGCTGAACTCGTGACTTCGGAGGTGGTGATGCTGCTGCTCCTGCTGTAGATTCTTTCTTCTGGGACTGTTGTTGCTTCTGTGCTAATAGGTCCGATAACTTTGCTAGCTTGTCAGATGTGATCGATGCGTTGCCGTTGGCTTGCTCCTGCTGCGCAAGTTTTATCAAGTTGTTGATGATTTCTTGTTGTCGGGTATCAACTGTTGCCTTGGAGAAACTAGCAAGTTTGGTGTTTTCGTGGAGTGTAGCCGTAGTTGTCGTTGTGATAGCCATATCGATAAGTAAACCAATTATAATCAAAAGAGTGGAGATTGGTTTGCTCGAAGAGAAAAAAATAATTCCTGCTTTCTTGCTTGTAACCCCCATCAACCCTCGGCTTAGGCTGTGAAAAAAAGCACCTTCCCCATAGGTCACGTGGGATACTCACGTGAGGTATACCTATAGTGATAAAAACTTAATAATACATTAAACATAAACATTCTAATAATCTACTTATCTAGGTTGAATGGCACAACTCAATTTCCATGCTCTGTCTTCTTCTGTCTTATTCAACTGGCAAATCTTCCACAACTCTAACAAGATCAATTCTTGTAATCCTGGAACGGGCGTGATGTTGTAGTCAAAGTCCTGGTCGTCACCGCCAAATCCGTCAGCAACGTGGCTGTTGTTTATAGTGGTGCTTGCGGATGCGTCATAAGGAATCTGCAAACACTCGATGTCGGCAATAACTCTTGTAATCTTCAAGTACTTGTCAATATTGATCAATTTCTGGTTCAAGAACGTGTTAGCCTTTCTGAAATTTGGATTACCATCGGTCACGAACGTCAAATCTTGTAAAAACAACGAAAAATATGGCACGATTGGGACGTTGAACTCTTTGGACATCAAAAAGTTTCTCAATTTGCTACGGTAAACATGGTAGTTTTTCTCTGGGTGGATGATACTTGACAAGTAGTCGTACAATTCCACGTACTTGCCTTGCAAATCTGTCCAGATTGGACTCAATCTGGTGATCAAGTGAGATTCCAAGGCGGTTATGATGGCAGCAAGGGAGTTGAAGTTTCTCAAGTACAAACAGGAGATACCAACTTTCAACCATGTCTTGACGGTGCTGACTCTAATCTTGTGAGTGATGTTTGGTTGCAAGATGGACTCCAAAACGTAGCCGGACAAACAGTTGGTAAACAACAAGGACAATCTGACATTCGGAGCCAACTTCAAATGAGCTCTCTTGGTGGTATAGTTCTGGTTCAACAACTCGTCGGGTCTGATGGAACAGAAGATATGCGATTCAAGCAAAGTCAACTGCTTGGCAATTTCCAATCCGTTAAAGTCCAACAAGTTTGGTCTGTAGTTGGACAAGACCCAGCTTTGATCACAAATGATGAAGAAGTTTGGCATCAACACGGACAAATCCAATGGGATGTATTTTGAGCTCGAGATGTACCTTTGCGAACACCAGCTGTTGCCCAAAATTGCTCTATACGTGAGATTGATCTTTTCGATGGTTTGGATCTGGGCACTTGTCAAGATTGGGCTCGTGGAAGTGCCAGGACCCAATGGCATTGGCAAAGAAGCTGACTTGACGGATGACGATGAAGAAGTTGAGTTGGTGTTGATCTTGGAAAGTTCGTAACTGTCAACCATGGAGAACCGCGACATGTCATTAGTCATTGCAGCCTCGTTTCTAGTAGCCTTCACCAACGTGATGCTTCTGTCAACTAATTGCTTGGCTGGTTTGTACCTCTTAAGCCTGTTTTCCACTAATGGTCTCGATGAAAGCCTAGCACCAACTTCAATTAATTTAATGGCGTCCAAAGGTAAGTAACCGGACATCCCCTCGTTGAAAAAGTTAATCAACGTAGTCAACAAGTTATAGTCAGCTTCATAGTTCCAGTACGATTCCATCCACAACTGGAACATTTGTGCAATCAACTTTCTTCTCTTTTTCAATTTCAAATCAGTGTTGATGTCGCTGCTGTGTACGCCGACTTGGAATCTGGTGATCAACTCCTCAACCAAATCAATACCATTACCAAAACTTCTGAAACAGATAAAGAATGCTGACACGTAAAAGTACTCAGGTGGGGAGTCTTCGTTGGTTAAGGTGTAAACAAGACCCCTAAAGGATCCACCAAGCAAATGGCCCTGGTTATCAACCAATAACTCATTACTGATGTCTGTGTCTTTGTTGGTCTTCTCATCGCTTGCTTCATCAGTGGTGAATGGTTCAAACTCGGGAGCTGACATTGTGAATGGAGACGAATTGTCGACATCGTTGTTCAAAGACAGCAAAAATTTGGCCCCACCTTCTGTAAATCCCAAGTTACCAGTCTTACCGGCTCTAACCATGGAATATCTATTTGCTTTGTAAGCCTTGACATCAGCACCGGTGGCTGGAGGAGGTAATAATTCATTGTTTGTAGTAATCCCCTTGGAACACTTTCTGATAAACTCTTGTGGCTCAATTCTCATCTTGTTGTAATCCGGGTACGATCTTTCGCTTGGCAACTTGAAATCGCCAGTACCTTCCAATAACCTTCTGATAGATGAGATGGTAATACTGATAGCTCTGATCATTCTGCTGGCAATTTGAATTAACTCGCCACCTTCAGGAGTATAGTAATAGTCTCTTGCTCCGTTCAACTGTGGAGATCCAAAATTGTGAACTCTGTCTTGGTCTGTTTCATTAATGGTTTTGACAACCAAGTTCTTGACACTAGCAACCAAGTCACTGACTAACGACAACAACCCATCCAAAGAGCTATCCAAATCTTTGGGTTTCTCTGTTGAGTAATCGGAGCCAGTTCTTGAAATAAACAATAATTCTCTCAAAAGCAAGATAACCTGATGTGCCAAGGTCTCCAACATGTCACAACCGATCTGATTGTGTTCAATCAAGTCTAGTCTACCAATAATCAAGCCCAAGTAGGAGTTCAAGATACCATTGATCTCAGTGATTCTGTGCTTGGCCAATGGTGGTCTGCCCAATAACGGATAGTTGTTCAAGTCATCGTAAAGCTTTCCTTCGTTGTCACGAGTAACAATTTGCTTGCTTTCAGCTGACCAAACTTCCAAAAACGATAAAGCCTTACGAGTCACTTGATACACCATCAAGGTCAAGATTTCGATCTTGCTGTAATTCGAAGTACCCTTGAACTCGTTTGCCTTGACCATAAGATTATACCAATCGGCTAACAAGGATTTCCTGGATCTTCTCACCACTGGTCTCTTGGTGACGATTTCGTTGGATCTGGATAAACAATCGGTTTGCTGCAACAACAACCTCACACCATCTCTAATGGAGTTGATCACTCTTATAGAGAATGTATACTTGTCTTTACGGTTTCTGTGACTTAATGGGTTAGAAAGGAACTGTCCGCAGGAGTGGAACAACGGCTTCAAGTACTGACTATTCGGGATTCTACCTTCTTGTTCATCCAAATCATCCTCTTCAGAGTCTTCAACATCGTCGTTGGTGATCACCACGGCAAAATAGTTCATGGGGATCCATCCTGTTTGCAAAGTGTCAATTAGGGTAACTTCACCCCAACCGGATTCATCGATATTGTGAAGAAATGCAATGTCGTTCTTCTCGAAGGATAAACAAATGGAGGCGTCTGACTCAGATTGTAAAGTGGACGAATCGAAAGAATGCAATGCACGAATGAAAAACTCAGACAAATCGTCGTCATCATCAGCTACAGGAGTGGTGGATTTCTTTTTGCCCTGTGTCTTGTCATCCTTGTCAGCTTGAGTTTCCTTGTAGACGATATTCAAGCCGCCTTCTTCCAACATGGCTGTTGAGTTGTTGTACGACTGCAACCTACTATCATTCAATTCACTCTTAGAAGAATCACTCATGAGCAAGTCTTTTCTGGCTGGTATATCATCCTTGACTTTGGATCCACCGATGTTATATGATGATGGGAATTCATTGTTGAAAACAAAGTTATTTGATGATGTCCGAGACTGGTTCTTATTCAAAGACGAATCATCGCGTTCGCTACCACTGCCACCAGACATACTTATGTCACTGCTATGAATACTTGATGCTCTCGTACTAAGGGAACTTGTCTCCAAATGGTGATCTTTATCCGTCACCATGTTTTCTGCATCTTTGTCCTGTTTGTCATGGGCGCGGGCCTGCTTTTCTTCAAGCTTTGCATAGTAAGTGCTCTTCCTTTCTAGTGAGTTACTTGATTCTTGCGCAGCGGTCCGATTAGCTTGTTCGACATTGGTCTGGAAAGTGTTTCTAAACTGATGAGAATCACCTGATGCTCTCGTGTTTTGTAAAGCAACAGATAATCTCTTGAACTTCTTCGACAACTTCCGTTTGGGCAATAATGCTGATGGGTCTTCCTCTTCTAGTTCTTCTAGCTGCCTTTGTTGCTCTGCGGGGGCCACATCGTGATTATTCAACTCTTCTAGGAAACCGTTTGCATTCACTATCGGAGTGTCATCTGGGTATCTATCTCGGCTATTGATTAGTGGGGTTTCGTCATTGTCGTCCATGGAACTATTCTTGGATGAATTGTGCAATAGCGAGTTGTTGATCGATGATAAGCTCGGTGTACCTCTCAATCCTGATGCTGTTTCGTCATGGTTTGGAGTATAATTGCTATCTTCTTCATCGCTGGAGTCTTCAAAGGAATAGGCGCCACTACGAGCAGTTCTGTAAGATTGCATTGTCTGGTTTGACGGCTCTGTTGGCAAGCGGGAATTATATGGCACTGCCTCTTCCTCGTCTTCTTCGTCCTCTTGCTCCAAGTTGTCAAGAGACCTGTTGTAACCCGAATGGCTGGCATGGTGGGGGTTGATAGATCCAGAGGACGCGGACTTGGACGACGACACCGTGGCATGGTGTGACTGTGGCGATACATCTGATGAGCTGATGGTGGAGTAGACACTGGAGGAAGAACTGAAGTGCTTGCCAGGGTCTGAATAATTTGGCTGCTGGAACATACTAACGTGTGAAGTGGTGTGTGTGTGTGTGAATAAATCTGAACTTTCTTAATGTGGAAAGTGTGTATGTGTGGGTGTAGGAGTTAGATGTAGATCTAAGCGGTATCTCAATTTGGAAATGAAGCGGGTACTCCTAAACTTTTTGGTCCTGTACTAGCACGTCGCCGGATGATAACAGACAAATGGAAGAATAAAAGAAAAGCAAGACCTGTGCTGTAATCTAGATATTGAAATAAAAAAAAAGTGTGTGATGGCGAGGTGGTGATGATGAAAAAGTGTAAGGAAATAATGTGTAATTGTACAGATTTACATTTAAAATATACACTGTGGGTGGTGTCTTCTTTTTTTTGGTTTGAGATTGACTCAAAGGGCAGTCGCTAACTACACCACAAACCAAAAAAAAAAACGAAAAAAAAAATCGGCAGGACGTGTAATTGGTTACAATAACTGCCTAATTGGGTTGTCTAATTGTCAGCTAACCACCCACCCATTGTTTGTAGCACACGCTGCATCACCAACACAACCACCCACCACCACAGCCAACACCATCAACCACTAGTAGCATGAAGAGACGGCTGGTTCTGCCCATCTCCGTTTCTGCCTGGCTTATAGTTACACAAATCACTGGATATTTTGACTTCTTTCTCTCTCCCCCTGTCGTGTTCCAGGTGCGCATTAATAAAATTTCCCAAAGCAGAAAAAATAAGGAACAAGTAAGACGCGTCTAAAAAAAAAAGTGAAAAAAAAACTCAGCAAAGCGTGTACTCTGGTGTAAATTTCAAGACACGTTAAAAAACTAATCAATCAAAACTCAGTTCTGTTCTTGCCAGGATATATGCAGGTTACTCTGCGCAGGCTCAATCTGTTAAGTCTGTGGGTTGCTTCCATGCATGGACGTAAACTTAGCCGTATATAAGGTTAAGGTTGTAGGTTTAGTATGACTTGAGCTAATCTTGTTTATAATGGAAGATGATGTCGCTAGCTGAATAGTTGCTCGTTTCATCTAAAATTCGTTGCAAAGCTGGTGCAAAACATTTCTGTGGAATGTGATTCACATGACTGGAGCTTTCAAAGATTCAAAAACAGTACTCAAATACTATACTCATTCAGTATATTGAATGCACTCTCTATGCTGGCAGTTCCATCATCTTCATAGCTCACGACGGCTGCTAGTTCAATTTCACTACCAATCACGTGACAAACTACGCTACCAAGTGAATTTCACTAACTGACGAGGAAAAACAAAACGTTGATGATGAAAAAAAAAAAACCCACCGAAATATCTCGAACTCAGCCCAAACAACACCCCACACACAACCACGATGTCAAAGTCGAAAAAGAAATCCCCAACACAACAACAAAGCTCTACAAAGAAGCCACAGCAGGCAATTGCAAAGAAATATCCAAAGTCAGTTTTCCAAAGCTCACCGGTGTACGATTTGCTTCACTATTTTGAACGAGCTCCTGATCAGTGGACGGCGAGATACATACTAGTTCTCAGTGCCGTCATACTAAGGACTGCTGTTGGATTAGGCGGCCACTCAGGGTACCACACGCCTCCAATGTTTGGAGACTTTGAAGCGCAGAGACACTGGATGGAATTGACTATCCACTTGCCGATATCTGAATGGTACTTTTTCGACTTGCAGTACTGGGGGTTGGACTATCCTGTCTTGACAGCTTATCATTCGTACATCTGTGGGGTTATTGGCAACTTCATCAACCCGGACTGGTTTGCCTTGAATGACTCGCGAGGATTGGAGACGGATGACCTTAGGATGTTTATGCGTTTGACTGCGATAGCCAGCGAGTTGATCATTTACATCCCGGGAATTCTCAAGCTTGCCAACTTGTTGGGCAAAAAGTCAAACATCAACAGAATGGACCAGATTATCATTGCGTTGATCATTATAAACCAGCCCCATTTGGTGTTGATTGACCATGGCCACTTCCAGTTTAATTCCGTCATGTTGGGGTTCTTCATCTATTCGATAATCGATTTAGTTAAGGGCAACTTAGTATTGGCTAGTATCTGGTTCGTCAGCTGTATCAATTTCAAGCAGATGGGATTGTACTACTCGTTGTTTATCTTTTTCTACATATTGAGTCAGATCAGATCGCTCCTGAAGTTGGTGCTTGTGGGGTTCACGGTTGTCTTGACCCAGTTTATCTACTTGCTCCCGTTCATCTGGTACCATCCACAATCCGTGTTGCAGATCCTCATCAGGGTTTTCCCATTCAACCGTGGATTGTTTGAAGACAAGGTCGCCAATTTCTGGTGTACGACAAACATCATCATCAAATACAGAGAGATCATAGACGGTGCGCAGTTGTCCAAGCTTGCATTGATTGCTACATTAGCCGCCACTGTGCCCATCAACATTTATTTATTTATCAAGATCATCAGGAAGCCCGACGTTAAAATTGCAGCTATGATTTATGGGTTTGCTTCTAATGCGTTGTCGTTCTACTTGTTCTCCTACCAAGTCCACGAGAAGTCTATCTTGATTGCGTTGGTTCCTATCAGTTTGTTGTTGCTAATAAACCCACGCGACATAACCATGGTCCAGTTCATCAACACTGTCGGTACATTCAGTTTGTATCCGTTGTTAAAGAAAGATGACCTCGTGATGCAATATGTCGTCTTGAACTTGGTTATCAATTGGTTGATTGGTAAAGACTTGGTGTTTAACAAGGCTGTTGGCACTCTTAATTGCTTGGTGATTGCAGGTACTTACATTGCCATCGGTGCCTACCACATAATCGACTTTTCCTTAGATCCACCAGCTAGATACCCCGATTTGTGGGTGATATTGAACACAGCTATTGCATTTGGAGCATTCAGCTACTTCTGGTTGTGGTTGGTGTATAGAATATATAAGTTGTAAAGCCATAGATGTGTATATACAATAGAAGTGGAGTAGGCTGCAGCACTTAGGAATGACAACATCCTGCTGATCGGGGATCCTGGATGCCAGCAATTAGGCAGCTTGTCCGAGTGGTTAAGGAGAAAGATTAGAATCACATTTCATTTGTAACTATCTTTTGGGCTTTGCCCGCGCAGGTTCGAATCCTGCAGCTGTCGTCATTCTTTTTACTTCTTTTTTTTTGAAGCTACCTGTCCTTTGTGTAAAAGGATGTTGCAAAGAGTTTTGCGCAAGCTTTTTTTGTTGATAGTGATGAGGCTCGTGTATTTTCTGTGGCAGAATGTTTGTTCGCACAGGACACAAAATTAGCGCGAGCAACATGTGATGTACTACACGTGATACTTTTCTCAGCATCACGCACCAACACCTCAAGATCTCATCCAATCACCTTTTCCTTTGTGCTCTGCCTTACCATTGTGGTCATTATTTTTTTTTCCTCCCCATAGTTCAGGTGCTACAGATCATTATTTGGTCTAAGGTAACCTAAAGAAGAGTTCCGAAGTGGAGATTCGATTCTATTGGTTGCACAAAATAGGGAGGGTTGCGAACCACAAAGAGCCTGGATGAACATGTCATCATCATCCTCTGGCGTGATTTTTATTTTTTCGCTTAGTTAGAGGAGCATGGGTGGGTTGGATTACCATCAGTTTATTAATTCAATTTCAGAATAGGTGCATGATGCAAGGTGAGATAACACAGCGGCTACGTCACACACGTTTTCTTTATCGTGCCCTCGCCCGTCCCATCGCATAGGCTTGCTCTGGGTTTCCTGATTTCGTAATGTTTGTAAACATGTGGGGGCTCTGGAATGGAGGGGATGATAAATTTTGGAGTATCGGTTGAGAGCTCGAGCCGACGACATTTTGTTTTTTTTTTTTTTAGGTAGTGTGGGAAGCAGGTCACACGGCAGGCTCTGGTAGCGTATTTAGTGCGTGACACCGTGTGATGGTCGGGCGTAGAGAGAAAAGTTTTAGTGGCGGTGAGTTGGGTTTGGTTGGGCCAAACGAAAAGTGCAACACGACACGACATTTAGTTTGGATGTCGGAAGGGAGCACAAAGAAAAAAGTTTATCTCGCCTTTCTTGCATATAACAAATCAATTTACTGTGTTTAGGTAATAAGTGCCCATAGTGCAAAACCTTCTTTACTGGGCATTGCTTTTTGCTTTTCTTGCTTTTCAGCCCTATCCCAATAACAACACCGCTTTTTTCTTTGCTTTCTTATTCCTTTTCCTTTTGCCCACCTTCTGTGTTTGTTGTGCTACCTTCTTCAAATCACTGTGTCCCAGCTTTCATCAGACTTATCCACCTTTAGCATCAGACAACGCCCACTCCAAGTATCACAACAGCAACAGCCATATTCCTCCACCCCACTCCACAACCCCCCCAACCCCCCAACCCTAACTTCAAAACCAACATAAACCAAACATGGCGCCTGCTGGAGACTCACACCCTATCGATATACCTAAATCCCCAACATCGCCCAAACAGCTGTTCCCCTCAAGCACCTCCCCAGCGAGCCCGCTCAACAAGAGCAAGCCGCAATTGGAAATGGAGAAAATGAGAGATATCCTTGAGGAGGAGACAAACTTGTACACTAAAGGTGTCACCGATAACGATGTCGATTGGATTGTCAGAGACTCGTCCATCGACCCAAACATTGATATATCACAGAATAGCACCACCACCACCACCAGCAAAGAATCGAGCCCAAACGTACCAACACAAAATTCTACCCCAGCAACCCACCTTTCTGCTACAATCTCCAACTCAAATGACAACTATACCAGCAAGACCAAGCCATCGATCGCACCCATACAAGAGGAAAATGTTGCATCAGACCCTTCATCGTACAATGATCACCATCACCACGATCATCACCACCATCACCACGATAATGCCACGTATGACGCACCAAGAAGACGAAGCAGTACTTCGAGCATTGGCGGTGGGCTCTTCTCCAAATTGAAGAGCAAGTTCCGTAAAGATTTGGCTAGCTCAGAGCATACTGTCGACCATCCTAAGCTGCAGACCATGCCACCTCCGACGCAACAACAACAAGGGATTTTCAAATCAGGCTATGACATGAATTCTAATAGAAAAATCAACGATAGCAACAATTCCAGCATAAATACAACCAACAGTTCTCCACCAAAAGTACAGGCTTCCACATCTGCTAACTTACTGAGAACAATGTCCACCCCAGTCTACACGCATGATACCTCCGATCCACGATTGGAAGAGTACATCAAGTTTTACCAGAGAAGAGACAGCAGAAAAGCATCTGTTGCATCGAGTAATTCAAATGGCAAAGACGAGCCATTACCTCTGGCTTTGGTTAACGGGTTTGAAAATGCCAACTACAACAGACCTAGAGAATCGTCAGAATCCACTCCTAGTTCCACCAGCAAGATCTCAGGGTTCTTGAAGAGAAGATCGAGTACCGTAAATAAGTATAACGACTCAAATACGTCAATACCAGGAACCCCACTTTCACGTCAGGCTACCCCGCAGTCTACAACCACCAAATCAGCCTTGGATTCCAACCCAAGCTTCAAAGGGTTGAAGCCATTGAAAAGAGTGGCGTTCCATTCGTCAACATTTTTGATTGACCCTCCACAACAGATCCCATCTAGAACCCCAAGAAAGGGAAATGTCGAGGTGCTGCCAAACGGTACGGTCAAGATACGTCCACTCACTGAAGAAGAAAAAATCGAAATGGAGAAATCGCAACGAGGATTGGGCGGTGGTATCATTGTCGGTGGGACCGGTGCATTGGGGTACGTTAAGAAAGATGCAGGTCCTCCCAAGCCAATTGCGGAAGATGCGGAGGATGATCCCGAAGAAGAAGAACAAGGATCTGGAGACAGCAACAGTGATGGCACTAGTGCCGCTGGAGATGACCCAGACGAGAACGAACCATCTGTGGATGCACATGCCAAAGGACTCACCATCGATAAGCCAATGGCCCACCACCAGCCCGTCAGTTACTCTGCTCCAGTTAAGAAAATGGCGCTTGACACCATGTATGCGCGTTGTTGTCATTTACGAGAGATTCTTCCGATCCCAGCCATTATGAAACAGATCCCGAAAGGTTCCATGGCTCCATTGCCAGTTTTGCAGATGCGTAACCCTACTCCAACCATGATTGAGATCCAGTCATTTGCAGATTTCTTGAGAATTGCCCCAGTGATTTGTGTTTGCTTAGACGGGGTGAACTTTTCGGTTGAGCAGTTCAAGATCTTGCTTTCGGCCATGAGCGCAAAGAAGCAATTGGAAAAGCTTAGTTTGAGAAACACTCCTCTTAATGAGGAAGGTTGGTCTTTGCTTTGTTGGTTCTTGTCCAGAAACACTGTGTTGAACAAGTTGGATATCACCCAGTGTCCATCATTGTCTGTCAACATCCTCAAGAAAAAGAAGAAGAAGACCGAAAGTAAGTTTGACGAGAACTTGACCAGAATGACCTCCAACAAGGAAAACCGTTCAGATGTGGACTGGGAGTTGTTTGTTGCCACATTGATTGCCAGAGGCGGTATTGAAGAATTGATTCTCACTGGTTGCTGCATTCAAGACATTGAGATTTTCGAGAAGTTAATGTCACTAGCTGTGCTGAAACGCACATCGAGGTTGGGATTGGCGTTCAACCAATTAACTCCTCGGCATATGAAGATTCTCGTGGATACTTGGTTATTCAAAGATTTCGCCAGGGGTATTGATTTGGGATATAATGATTTCCTGAGTGTCAACATGCTCAAACCTATACTCGATTACACCAAGCGCCCCGATTACGATAAAACAATAGCCAAATCGACGTTGTCATTTATGAGTATCAACTCCACCAACTCAAGCTTCAACGACATCTTCAAAGAAACAGTCGAAAACTTTTTGATGAGGTTGCCTAATTTGAAGTACCTTGATTTCTCCAACAACCAAAGATTGTTTGGGATATTTGGCAAGAATGAAGGTAAGAAAGCAGAACCAAGCGAAGAAGCAAGTGTGTCGTTCTTCATATCCAAGCTTCCTTTGTTTCCGCAATTGATTAGACTTCATTTGGAAAACGAAAACTTTAGTCAATCGTCAGTACTTCAGATTGCTGAGATCCTACCATTCTGTCAGAATTTGGGTTATTTTTCCATTTTGGGCACAAAACTTGACACCACATGTGCCACAGCATTGGTCAATGCTGTCAAGAATTCCAAATCGTTGATCAACTTGGAATGTGACACTGATGACTTCCCTAATGTTTTCAAAGACAGAATTGGATTATACACCATGAGAAACATGGAGAAGGTGTTGTACTCCGCGAAGAAACCGGACCAAAAGGAACCAATTTTATCAGAAGGGTCTGGAGCGGAGTCGCTTACCGACCAATTACATTCTATTCTTGCCTTGAAATCTCAGAAGAAGCTCGACTTGAGCCTGCCAGAGATTGTCAAGTTTGTCAATCGTGCTAAATCCATTCGTCACGAGTTGAGACAAGCGATCAATGAGTTGTTGAAGTTGCAATTGAAGAACACGTTAGAGTTGAACGGTAAAGAGACTTTGATCAGACTTATATTCATTGATTCGAGTATAGAAAAGGGTTTGCAATTGATTGATCCAAGCTTTGTTGACGATCCAAACAACAGTGTTACTTTGACTAAGGTCATCGGTCCTCGTGAAGGTAACGACGACCTGCACCTTCAGTTAGAACACACTGACACCCAAGAACCTGAATCAGCCGGAACTGTGTTAGCCAGCCGTCCTTTATCGCTGTCCAAGAACGGCTCCCGTACCAGTTTGACCAACTTGTCGAAAGAAGAAGCATCGGTGTTGAAATTATCCAAGCTTCGTGACTTCCATCGTCCAAACTCGCCATTCCCAGAAGCCGCCGATTTCCGCCAGAAATTGATGAGCTTTGAGTTGTCTGATTTGGACAAGGTTATCGAGTTCTTGAGCGATCTCAAGCGAGAAGGCATTTCATTAGAGAAAGTTTTCGAGAGTGAAGACGACACGATTGAAGGCGACCACGACTTCCTCAACGTTGAAGAGATCAAGTCCAAATTGGCGTCATTAAAGATTGAACAGCTCGAGGACGTTTCCAAGGAGAAGAAAGAAGACGAGATAGAAACTACTGCTAGAGATAGCGATGATAAACGTGAGTTTTTGAACACTACCTATGATCAAGTCCTCAACAACTTGACCAAATAGATCCATTTCTTTATTTTGTTCGTATTCCAGTACCTGTTTTTATTTTTGATTAGTTAATATAGACATCTAATTATAATACACTTTCCTTTTTATTTCCACCATCATCATCATCAACCAATCTCTTATAAATCGTCCTCGTCATCATCTGAATCTATCCTCTCCGGACGGCTTCTGCTTCCTTCTTCGTCCTCATCGTCATCCGAGTACTCATCAGCGTCCCCGCCATGCTTCTCCGCCTCCTCAGCCAAGTCCTCACAAGCATCAATCCAATCACTATATATATCGACAGGCTGCGATAAGCCATGTATGGCGGTCTGGAACGACTGGCCGCAGATTTTGCAATGGAGTTCGCCCAAGAGGTTCTTCTTGTCGATGGTGCAAATCACCAGCTTCTCGTGGTTGCAGAACAAGCAGGTGAACGTTGTGTCGAGCGTTTGTTTGATCTTCTTGGCTGGTTTACGCGATGACGATTTTCTCTTACCCATGGTGGCGTCCGATGTGTGTGTGTGATGTGGTGTTGTCTGAGTTGATGAAGACGTTTGTTTCTTTTTTTCTTTTTCTTCGTCTTTGAGTTGGTTGCTTGTCGTGTCGTGTCATGTCGTGGAAAATGCAGTCAATGTCGTACAGGGTCGTGCATTATGCAATAGCGTTATTTGAGAAATCGACTTCTTATAAATAGTGGTGAGAGTTCCCATGAGTTTTTGGCACCTTTATAGGCGACCTGAAGATCGTGCGTATGGCGATCATAGATAAAACCTGACTTTGCAATCTTTGGTATTGCTTTGGAGGGAGATCCGTTTATCCGCTCCTATTTACCAACTTTCACTACTTCTAGCAACTTTACTATGCTCCATTTCAATGTACACCGATAACAGTATTTGTTTATATTTGATTGAGTAGAACCCACAACATTCTCTACACTTTCCGGCAATGAAACACCTCATGAGACATTCAGTCGTCTAGTAAACACGATATAAAGAGTACAACTAGAATGAAGAAGATGACGTTTGAGAGAAGACGAGTTCCATGCCACTCCACCGATGCGTCTCCACTACTGTCTTTCTCCATCTGTTCTTCCTCATCCTCCTTATTCGAGGCCCCTGGTATTGTTTGAATAGCATCTGGTAACCGAACACCATCTTGTCCCTTGGATAGTGCAGTAACACTTGAGCAGCTGGCATCAGACTTCTCTAACTTGGCCAAACCAACGTCGTCGCAACACAGGGAAGGCAATACTGGTTCGTTACCCTTAATCCCCAAAGATCTATTCAAATGAAATCTGTCCTTGTACTTAACCAATTCATCACCAATACCTGACAATTCCTCTCGAATGCTGTCAATCCGGTCACAAACTTGGTCATTGCACTTGATCAACTTCTCAAGCTCCTCCAACTCCAGACTGCTCCGGCGCTCGATCTCGGATAACTCATCCTCAAGTGCAGCATACTGTTGACCGAGTTTGATGTGGAAAATTTTCAACTTTGTTAACGTTGCCTTGATGTTTGGTTTGACCCAGTTGATTACGACTTCTTGTTTCTTGAATATGTGTCTTTTGGAGCGAGGGTCGGGAGAGCTTGGTTTTGCTTCTACCAAAGTAGCAGAATCCTCGTAACTGTATTCACTGAAAAGATCAATATCGTCATAATCATCGTCACTGTCGTTGTCGTCTGACAGATCATCAATGAAGAATATCGGATCGCTGCCCGAATACGCACGGGCGATTGTGCCATCATCTGACATTGCCATGTTCCTCAACGTGAGGTACACTAAGTTGAATGCTTGTTCTTTGGTAATCGTCCTTAGGAACTCTGTCTGCTCAAAGATCCATGATCCTGACATGAAGTCATTAGTCAAGTGACACACACTCAGATATGTGTAGCCTGTGGATTCGTTCTCGAGGTCACATAACAACTCCAATAAATCATACACCGGAACAGTTTCTTCAGTGGTGATTAGTGACCAAATGAGGTCAATTGCTGAACCTTTAGATGGGTATGTACTTGGACACTGGGTGTATTTCTTAAAGGGCATTGAGCTAGCGGACTTGAAGGATTCTGGTACTCTTGAAATCTTGCTCTGTGAAGGCATGGTGGACAAGAGATAGAAGTTTAAATACATGCAAGGTCCGCAATGAGTAGGGCGAGACACTCCCTTATTAATGATATCAGATCCAAGTTCGTAAAAAACGGGCTGTGCATCTCGAAAGATCTTTGCTGATTATAAACCCCCCAAACAATATGGCTCTTACGGGTGCGTGTGTAATATGATTCCCCTCTCTGGATGACATAAGCACCGTCAGGTCATGGGCTCCTTGTCTTAGACATTAACTCTCAGCACAGCCGTGTGTCTGTCCGTATGGATGCCATGCTCATTACACTAAGAGTGGTGTCTACAATTGGTAAATCCCTTGCAATGAAAAAACCAAGTGTATATTGAAGACAACAAACATCCCAAGAATATAGCATTCCCCGGATTAGATGCTTGATGGGATAGTAGGTTAGTAGGAAATTCCAAGATAAACTGGATTAAAAAATCTCGCTGCCATGAGACACAAGAAATTCTAGGACCTTGCCAGAGAGCACAGCCCATGTATCGAAAACGGATTCGTTGATAGAAATAATCAAGGGGAACTCGTCGTTCTTAAATACTTCACGAAGTCGTGCAATGCTCTCAAAATTCATGTGCTGACAATTTCCGATTATTGGTTCAGCTGCGAACTGGACAGACACAATTCCGTTTCCCCAGACCAGTCCTGCCCACCAAAACTACAAGCGCTTTTCTAACACAAATAACCTGAATTTAACACTAAAAAAAACCTATACACTTAAACAAACGTTCACTATGAACTAATAATCATAGTCAAAAGAATGGAATCAACCAGGCAAACCTAGTAATAGCCAGAGTAGTACTCTTGTTGGTAGCTGGAACCAGCAGATCTTCTAGATCTTGCAGAGCTTCCATAATCCCCGTAGGGCCCATACCCACCATAACTACCATAACCGCCGTACGCCTCTCTAGAGTAGTAGCCACTATCGTAACGACGTTGATTTGGTGGTGGTGGTGGTGGATAATAACCACCAGGACGACCATATGGTGGTGGAGAAGGTGGTGGTGGAGGTGGTGGAGGGTAGGGACCAGGGTAACCAGCAGGTGGTGGTGGAGGTGGAGGTGGTGGAGGAGGAGGCGGTGGGTAATAACAGCCTGGATCGCGTGGAGGCGATGGCGGTGGAGGAGGAGGAGGTGGAGGTGGTGGAGGAGGGTAGTATCCCCAGCCACGACCAGGTGGAGGAGGAGGAGGTGGTGGTGGAGGGTGAAAGTGAACCCGTCCAGGTCTCTTGGGTGCACAAGGAGGATGCTTTGGTGGCTCTTTTGGAGGCAAAGGTTCATCATCAGGATCACCAGTATGCCTTTCACTAGATTCACTTGGAGTAGAAGCTTCGTCATCGTCGGTGTCTGATGGCACGATGATCTCGAAACGCTGGTGGTGGTGATGGTGTGGGTAGTGGCGACTAGCATAGCCATTTCCCTTTAAGTAAATATGAATTACGTCATCGTCAATGTAGACGTCTTCAATTTCTTCAGCTTCGAATTCGGTCCTTCTTTTTTTACCAGCAAGATTGGAGCTCCTCATTGTTTGTAGAGTGAGGAAAGAAACCCAGGGAGGGAGACAGACGACAGGGAAAATAGCCCCCCTATTTATACCATTTACTTTGCCTTCATTTAATATGAAATTCCTTAATTTATTGGTGGCTTAGGATACAAAAATTATTAGCATCCCGTCATAAGTGATCCTTGTTTTTTTATTTTGTTTTGGCATTTGATGCCGTCTAAGCAGAAGCCGACAAAGACCGGTTACACAAAACAAACGTGGCGTCATGAAATGGCAACCATTGTGTAGAATATTGAGAGTCTAATTCAGGATTTCAAACGTGAGTTGGCGTGATAAGCCAATGAGCTATAGAGAATGGGTACAATAGAGTAGCGGGGAAACAGGAAGGACTGAGGTGTTTGACATGGCAATTGGCTGAAAGACTCACCCATCCTTATACCTCTACACAAAAAAAAATAGAACAATGGTTTCTGCAAGTCGTTATTTATTTAAGTCGGGATAAGAAAGCTAATGTACATCGTAGAACTATAAAGGCCGAAAACACCGAAAATGCCGATTCACGGCAAATACCATTTTAGCAACTAGCAGTGGCGGTGATGACCGTGGGGACCATGGTGGTGGTGGTGTCCGTGGTGGTGAGGCCCATGAGGATGGCCGTAATATCCGTAAGGCGCAGGTGGGTGGCCATAATGGTAACCATGAGCCCCATACGGAGGAGGGTAGGCTGACGGCCCATACCTTGAGCCACCGAGCAAAGCTCCTAAGAGGCTCGGGCTTCTCATATAGCCTTGATGATGTCTGTGATGAGGATGATGATGGTGGTGATGATGCATTTTGTATTATTGTTCGTTAGTGGTGTCTAGATGTAGTTTCCAATCCAGAAGACTTGGGGGAATACCTCCTCTTTATATAGTTATCTGAATCGTATCTCAAGGCTGTGTGTAGTCATGATGGGATCCGAGACGAGTCATTTGTTAGGCTTTTTTCGTAACCGCGCCCCGTTGTTCGGATGCCTTGCTGGTTCCGACACATATAAGCTTTTCGGGAAGGACACGAAAAACGCAGACGGAGACCGGCAACAGAGCGAGGCCACTCATTCGGCATTGTAATATTTTAAGGTTTTCGTATACGCCAAGAATACAAAAGACGGCTTAGGAGGTTTGACTATAGTAAGACACTTGCAAAGAAATGCACGGGGATATCTATTCAAATACCAAGAAATTAAATCACAGAACTATATATGGGGGTGTACTTTGCCGAACATAAGGTTCTATCAACAGCCTAATAACGGCTGTAAGTTGGTGGTGGGGGCGGAGTGGTGGATCTCAGCTTGGTTTCCGATGCGGGAGTCGAGACGGAAGAACAATCTGACAAATCAGGAACACGGGGTGGGAGCACAGAATCGGAGAATTGCTGACGTCTACGATGACGATAACAGGAGCACGAGCCGTGGACTAATAGATAAAGGGGCCCAAGTGCGGCGACTCCAGCAACAGTAAGAGCGATACGTCCAGCGCGTCTTCTTCTGGAATTGCGACGATAAGGGTTTTCATGATCTTTAGAATGCATTTTGGAAGCTTGATAAGGTGGGTTTGTGGTTTCTTCCATCTCTTGGTTTATTTCTCAAAGAGCCTGCTCCCTCCTTTAAGTAGTCGCTCTAGGACAACGTGTTAGTCCGTGTATCTACTGCTATCACCGTTTTTGCGGGTGTTTATGTGGGGATATATCAATCCCGTACGGACGGTGGAGCCGTTTTCTGCATCGCCTTGTTTCGTAAAACCCATAAAAACTGGTGAGTCCACGACCAGTCACGGGTTTTATCATGCTCTTACTGGGGTGATATTCTTAGATAAAGCTACAGCCCCACAATCATAGAACCACAGATAACTTTGTTCTCAGGGGGGGGGCATGAACTTGGTCATTCTTTGCTTGATGCTCTCCTCAGGCGGTCCTAATGGGTACTTATCTTTCACACGGCAAGCAGGTATACTTTTTCAGATTTATCAGAGGAGATGTGGAGGAAGAAATGTGTGACGTAATAGGGCGTTCAGGGCGTGTTTTCATAAACAAAAAGCAAATAGTCACTCACTCAGAATTTCAGCCTTTTTCGTAAACATTGCGATTACGTAAGCTTTAGAGCCACATACGAAAAAAAGGGGTTTTGCCCTGGCTCATATAAAGAAACAATACCAAGACGAGCCGGATGAGTCTTTCTTTCGTCAAGACGGTCGACCTCCCTACTTCAATTGGTCATTATGAATCGATTCTTTGCACAAAACGTTGTGAAACGAATATAATACCGGCTAGAAAGACAACACACATCTGTGTTGAGAATGGAGCAGTAATGAAACGTTTAGGGGGGTCGCATTGACAACATCTCCATTTTCCCATACAAAAACCCTTCCACCACACACGCTGCAGATCTGCAATTGCTGAGTCACACATGCGGTTGAGCAAGCAACAACAATTGCTCTAACATCTACAAGACCATACGGCTTTGGGGCACAAGGGCTGTAACTTTTCAGTTCCTTGTCACGCGCCATATGTACGCGATTTCAGTGTGTGCGTGTGTTTTTGCAATCATCCTCTTCAACTATAAATATAACTTGATATGTCCTCTTGGTTTCTCTGATTCCAGCTTCTGTTATCATCACTATCTAATCATGTCAGAAAAATCATACGCTAAAGCCTCAAATTTACACGCCTTAACCAAGGCTGCTAAAACTTACTCCAAAGCTGCTGCAACCTATGCCGTCGTTTCTAAAGCCTATATGGCCGCTACTGGTCCAAAATCCAAGCACAGTACCCCCTATCCAGACTGTCCAGAGTGTGCACGCTCTGCTCACCGCAAAAGTCTGTCTCACAAGGAAAGAAAACGTGACAAGTTACTTGTCAAGGCGGGCGTGAAGGAGCCAGTGAAGCCAGTGAAGCCTGTTGAAGAGAGGAGATCAAGTGTGAAGACTCCAACAAATCATCACATTGTTGAAATAATAACTATATCCTTATTTTTGGCTATACTAGTGGTCTACTTATATTGCTTGGCTTCCAGTTTCACTTCCATCCTTTAGTCGTTTTGATTGTTGTTCAAGAGTCTCAATATAAACAAGAACAAATTGATGATGTCAAGGTACAAGGAGATGCAGGCAATGATTTCGTCATCCAAGTGTAACGTCTTCATAAGGTGTTGGGTATCAATGATGATATAGATGGAAAAGACAACTGCTCCAAGGAAGCTGTAAACATTCTCCATCAAGCTCAGCTGCTGTGGGAAGAAAATCATGATGAACCCCCATCCAATCAATCCCCAGAGCAACATACCAACAGTGCCTTGCCAGCTGATGAAATCGTATTTAGTTTGGAAAGCAAATAGAGTTAAGCCAATAAATATAATCAATGTCAACAAGATCGCCTCAATTAAGACAGTGCTGTCAACGAACGCACACGCAACTCCCAATGTATAGCTCTCACAGATGGTGAACCCCCCTAACAAGACCAAGTTGACTGGGTAGGATCTGGCTTTGAAGAACGCGCCAATCATGAACCCAATGGCGCCGATAAAGGACAAGATCAACAACCAGGTGTTTGTCGAAGCCCAGATCTTGACTGAATCTGACGACCTAATAATCAATCCCATGACGACAGTTCCCATCAACTGGATGGTTAACAACAGGTAGACTTTTCTAATAAACAATTGGCGCAATGGCAACTCACAAGATGCTACCGAGACGGAGTACTTGAAATCATCGGGGATGTTGTCGCCATATTGACGTGCATTTTCTTCATCTTGCACTGCTGGTGGGTATGGAGCTTGTGGCTCCTGTGGTAGTGATGTGTAGTTTGACATTTGCTGTTAGTGTTGGTAAGAAGGAAGAAGAAGAACAAGTTGAAAGCAATAAGAAAGGGGATAGCGCATTCTTTTATTTTTGCCTTTTTGTTACACATGGTGCAGCGCCCGCAATCTCTAAAAATAAAAAATTCTAGGACTTTCTTAGAACAGGCGACAATTTTTTTTGTGGAAGTGCACGACCGGGTGCTAACTTGGCTAAATGGCTATAGAACTACATATACTTCTTAATCAAGCTTTGCTTGACCTTTCTCTCCTTCGACTTGGATTTGAATATCTTCAACGTCCTGCTTGGACGAATCAAACAAGACGATGCCATTCTCTCTCGCGTTAGCTCGTTCTTCACGTTTGTACAACCACAAAACAAGGAATGTCCAAATCACCAACGCAGCTGCACTACAGGCAGTGAAGGTATACCCTTTCAAGAACCTCGGAGCTTCGACAGTCTTCCACACAAGCACAGAAATCCAGGCAGTAGTTTGTTGGGCAAACACGTTCATTGAGATCAACACGATTTGTCTCTCTCGCAAATCCTTCCGGCAAATATCTCCTTGCCACGAATAAATGATGGGAGCCATTGCCCAGCCGAAATACTGTAGACACCATGCAAACCATTTGGCTCGTTCTGGTATGTTCCACACGGCTAGTAACACATTACCGGTGATGTTGAACACCTGGGAAAACACTATGGCACCCCATCGGCTTTTCAATAGATCAGCAATGAGACTAGTGATGGCCAACCAGATCAACCCTAAGGCAGGCGTCAATGCCGTGTAGTCTTGCAACTGACCAGCACCAAACCTTGGACTACCATCTTCATTTGTCAACGACTGTAACCATAACGCATAGGCACCAGAACTACCATTCGAATTGTTCCAGCAGAAACAGTGCCAGATAGCCATGACGTAGATGTGCCAGGACGTGAAGATCTTTTTCCAAAGGTCCTTGTTGAAAAAGTACTTGGCAACATCTTCTCTTGGTTTGGCATCCTTTTGATCGTCTCTCATCCTCTTTCTGGCAACACGGATATCGTCGTCTGTTAAAAAGATACTGTAACAGTCTTCTGGAGTTCCTGGGATCATGTAGTAGCCAATTATACCAACCGCAACAGAAATGATACCGTCCATTATGAAGATCCATTGCCATGCTGCGTGTCCAGCTACGCCTTCAAAGTTTCTTTCGATGGCTCCCGATAAGAGACCACTTGTCATGACACCTAAATACTGGCCAAGGTAGAAGAATGCCGCTCTTCTATTGATCTCTCCAGTACTGGACTTGTACCATGACGAAAACAAAGCGTGATAGCAAAGATATGCAGGTGCCTCCAACGCGCCAATGAAAAACCTGATGGCTTTCAACCCAGCGACACTGCCCGATCTGTACAAGCACACCGTCAAGATCGACCAGCAAAGTTCCATACTTGGCATGACATAGTTCAAAGGCATGGCGTAGAAAATGTACATGAACGGGATCTGGAAAACAATGTTACCGACAGAAAACATGACTTGGGTGTTGACAAAGTCATTACCTTGCATGTTGAGTCCTTCTCGCATGCCACCGACGTAAGCATTAGTCAAGTTGGTTTGGTCCAAGTACTTGACCCAATACGCCATCAAGGAGTAGAAAGTCAACAAGAAGTCAATCTTCAAGATGAGACGCTTTTCTTCAGGGGTATCATCGGGGTGAAACCAATGGTAAAACTTTCTCTTCAGCTTGGTTTCACTGGGGATTCTGTATTCAAATTCGTCAAAGAACTTCCACCATGGTCGACCTTTCTCATCACGATACTCTAACACAGGAGGTTCTGTTTCAGTGACGTCGGAACTAGTGTCAGCTTTGATGTCGGTTTTGGTGTCGGTTTTCGTTTCAGCGGCATAAACTGTTGGCTCGGTATCGATAAAGTTCCCATTCTCATCCTCATCAACAATTCTTCTCTTTGGGAGAAAGCCCCATTTCAACCGGCCAAGAGGCTCTTTCAAAAAGGACATCGTGGTGTTTGGTATTGAAACAACTGGAAGGAATTCTGTTTATTTGTCGCTGAAACCATGAGCTATTTGTATTGTTGCAAATTTGGAGACAGAAGCGGAATTATCTGAGCTGGAGTATGGACTCGACACATGTCAGAATCCCCCTTGTTCCCCCAAACTGATGCAGATAGACAAAAATTGTTCAATAATTGACACAGCTGTGGCTCCAATTTTGCAGCAACGATCAACGATCTTTGATTGTCGTGCATCTATTGCTCTGATCCTCTGGTCTTGATCAGACTTTGTCGGAATCAACCTTCGTGCGGACATCTCGATCCCTTCAGAACAAGTATGACTCCCTTGAGACGGTCCCATTCTACCTGAAGGTCCATCCCATCGCTGTTTCCTGGCAGAATCCAACAGTTCCATTTGTAAAATATTCCATATGCCATTGTCAAGATTTCCCATCATGCATGGACTAAACAGACAAAAGGAATAGCTTATCAGCTTTGGCACTATGAAGTTCCTTAATGGAGCATCTCGGACATCTTCATCATATCATTCAGAAACCCTAGTAGCCTCAACTGTGGCGTATAATTCTGTGTGCCAGACTTAGTTTGTGCTGCAACTCTCTGAGATGGTTTGTTGGATGCAAGGCTGATTTCCACGTCTTCCGAGCGCTAGTCAGCCACAGCTTCTAGATAAGGAGCAGGAAGGAATAGCAACACCACAGTTGGAACCAATTAGGGCAGGTAGCTCCGCGTTTTAGTACGAGCTCCATGCTAATAGTGTTGAAAAACTGGTGCTGTCAACTGGTTGTCTTTTTTTTTTCTCTCTGTGCAAACTGCCCTTCATTTGACCACGCCAACAAACTATCCAACACCCTCTGCACGATACCTGTGAAAAACAGCAACCTTACTGAAGGGCTAAGTCGATATGCACGGCTTAAACAATCACTAGGTCAATTGCGTCTCTACTTGTTCTCCGCCTTTTTGGGCATCGCGAAATTTACTGCCGATCAAGGGCCAGAGACATCCCCTCCATAAAGAACACTTCCCGATTCGTTAATCCCATTTAAGTTCGGCTAGTTTTGATACAGCACGTTTGCCTAACTTTCTGACCCGCCCGAGATTGAAAGCAACCGGTTTAATCAGCACAAAGTACGTTTGCTCTATCTCACTGGCTGAGCTTAAAGTCTGTCTGGTTTGCCCAATTGGTCCTCTCTTGACCCGGTGAGTAACCGTCGCCCTGTTCCAGCCTATCTCAAACGGAGAGATAAACTTCTGCTACATCGGTCTGGAAGACGATTAAGATTGAGGTTCAAAAAAAAAGTCTAGGTGCCGGCGATAACTCCTTCTGTGAGTCGACGTGTAACTCCGTCTGGCTATCTCTGGAAGCCTCCGTGACGTAATACAAATGGTTTGGAGAAAATGTGGAGATGAAATTATTTCTCTAATTTCTGTTTAGTCAGAAAAAGCAAAAGATAGCAAAAGGAGTACAGGAGTAAGGCAGGGCAGGGAAACAATGGATATGCGAGATAAACAATTATTTTTTTACTGAATTAAAATACAGCTTACTAACTCGAATCAAATCAAACAGTAATCGATGAAAAGTGGAGAATGTGTGGGTTCAAGCATGTCATGACAACTTTTCCATACACACAGACAAGCCAGAGTGCATGAACGTCACCAAACAGAAGAGAGGAGATTACGTTTATTGTCCTCTTGCCCATCCCCACACTGAGATTGTTTGTACTCTCCCACCATTATCATTTCTTGTCCTGTTGCATTTTTTGTGTCTGGAGACACGAAGTAAGTTTCCAATACGTGCTGCACTTTCGGCTTTCGACTCTCGTTCCTTTTGCTATTGGTTAGTTACAGGACGTTCGTTCTGTGCTCTTTTTGGAGCTGACAACGTGAACAAAGAAAACACCTGGATTTGGAGCACTGCCTTTAGTATGACAAAGGAAACGGTTTACATGGAAACCATGTAAATTCCATAAATAGCAAGAGCAAAAAAAAAAGAAAAGAAAAGAAAAGTAGTAGGTACAACGTTTTGCATTTGTCTTTTCCGCTCAGAATTGGCAGAATTCACCACTGCCTTCAACAACTGCAAAATCTGAAAAAAAAACCTGGTTGTCCTGTCACTCTAGAGCCAGACCTCTTCTTGCGTTGCTCACTAAATCATTAAGATATATTAACTATTTCTATAAACCCTGTATTATCCCATAAAACATTATTAAAAGTCATAACCAAAAAAAAAACATCATAAACTAGAACTAAAATAAATATCAAGAAGTCTATTCGTCGTTACTGAATCTTCTACCAAACTTGAGTTTCTTCATCTTGCTGAAGTAAACAAACGAGTTATCCACAATAGACCCAATCGACGAGCCTCTTGAGCTGGAGCTGGTGGAGTTGTTTCTGGAATTGCTCTTGGTGACAACCCCATCGGAATGTTCTTCTTCTGATGAACTCTCAGTAGATGGAATAGTGTAGTAGTCATACCCACCGTACTGCTTATCGTGGTGATGGTGATGGTGGTGGTGGTGGTGTTTGATCTCGCCTTCTTCTTTGTGGCTGATTGGAGAAGTCACTGGGGTAACCTTCTCTATTGGACAGACGTTATCGTCTAGAAGCTTGGCTCTGTGTGGTAAGTTCAATGAAAGTGTGTGTTTCAAAGACTGTCTTCTTTGGTGCTGTGGATGGTGCTGCACAACCTGTGACTGGACGTGTTGCAGAGACTGTATGTGAATCTGGGTTGGCTGTTGCTGTTGCTGTTGCTGTTGTTGGTGGTGGTGGTTAATTTGTTCGATACTTGACGTTCTTCTTTTGCAGAAGCATGGCCTGTAGGTATCTTCTTGGTATTGTTTGGTAAACTCTTTGTACAAATTGATCAACAAGTCGTCGTAGATATGCTTCTTGCACTGGGACAAGATATCGTAGCTTGGCAACTCGACTATACTGAGCTGCGATTTCAAGTTGCAAGGCAAGTTAATCTCCAAGTCTGCGTCAAATGTCAAGTACTTGTCGTACAAGTACTGCCAGCTCTTGAGTATTTCGATTCTGGTGGTGGTACTCAAATGGAGATAGGAGTTGATATCTATTATAAACTGTAAATTCTCTGGACAGTGTCTTGTCAAGAGATACCTGTGGAACGCGGCCAATGTGGTGTTGCTGTTGCTGTCTAGACTGGTGGTGTTATCGACCAATTCATATAGGGACGGGAAGTAGTGACCATTGTCTTGCAAGTCATTTATGGTTGATGTTGAGGAAGATGTAGAAGGTGTTCTAGTATTATTTCTATCTGTAGATTTAGTTGTATCTGTAGCGGTAGTTGTGGTTACCTGTGTGGAAGTAACCATCGTTGAAGTCATAGTATAATGATAGGAAGGGAAGGTAACCTAAAGGCAGTGTTGAGTTACGGTATGGTGGTGGTGTGGGGGGGTGGTGACTATAAGAAAAAATTTGCAGCGTATATTGATATCTATTTATACAGAAGTCAATTTACCGAGAGGGGGATTACTGTTAGAAGTGCAAGCTAGCACCCCAAACATAACCACACTATTTCTTTGTGGGCCATTGTCTAAATAGTGCAAAAGCTTTTGGTATTGTGTTGCCTTTGTGTGTGTGTGCACCGTAGCCAGAAAATTTTTTATTATTGTATGCGCAGCGGGTTTTTGTGCCACCACCACCAACAAGAAGTAGAAGAGCAGCCATTATGCAGTAGTGTGCACCGCACACACACACCCACACTACCCCCCAAACTGTTGTTACACAAACAGCCTAGTGTGAATTTTTAAAGTTTTCGGGTTTTGTGTAACGCAAATTTAAGCAGAGAGAAAGAAAAACGTTTCACTCCACTTGCTCCTTACACCCAAACACCAGATTGATTGATTGATTGATTGATTGATTATCTTGCCCTACTCAGCCTGAGGGAATTTTATCTCTACCGGAAGAAACATAACTTGAACCACACGCACACGCACTCACTCTCCCCTTCATCTCAGGCTCAAACTTTTCCCTTCTCCCCCCCTTCGGTGTCCCCGTCGTAATCGTAGGATAACGTCATAAGTCACGAAGTACAACTGTCTGTCCACTCACACACACACCCGTTTCTTATTCCTACTCCTCACTTCTAACCCTTTGTTGATTGTCTCAGGTCTCAGATAATGCCAATGTGGAGTATACCTCCTGTCTGCTTATTGTTTTAAGCTAACGACAAGCTGAGCTGAGCTGCGCTGAGCTAAACAATTAAGAGAACAAAAAAAAAAAATGCATGATTATAGAAATCCTGCACGACCTATCTCTTTGTCCTGCTTTGTTCTTTTTTTTTTTTGCTAGCGATTGCACGACTTGACTTTTTTTTTTTTCAAGCCACGGTTTGGCTGTTGATTTAACATTTGGCACACACCCAGTTTCCATTGTTCTTTCACTGCTCTAGTGCCCTTATCTTTCTACATTACCCAACGCTGTATCACTATCTCGCTCTTACTCTCCCTGCTGAGGAACCCACTACAGACCACGCCTTTGGTCTTCCGTTTAACATGCGTTTTATTATTCAGCCGAAGGACAAATATAATACCTTTGTGTACCTTTCCCAGCCCATTGTTCCCTCCTAAAAATCTATCCAGATGGTTGGAATTGCTCCACTCTCGTTTCATTGTTCTATTTTGGAGACTGCATGGTGCAAAAAAAAAAACGAGTCCCCAAGCATCGCTCTATGCTTTAGACTTTCCAATTGTACTGTGGATAAACTATCGTCGATGTAACCAAGCTCAACAAAAATACAGAACAGGAACAACTGGACTAACCTTAACGGCTATAAGAATTCTTCCGACTACAACAAGAACCATCCTCCATGGGTCCTTGTTTAAGAAAAAATAAACTGTCAATCCGGACAAACACAATGGCAATTGCTCTCATAGAGCGTGGGCGATGAGAGAGAATGAGCACTTTTTTTTTGTCTCGCATAAACCACCACCACCACCGCTTTGTGGTATGCTTGATCCTGTCCGTTGAAGAGATAAGACCAGAGCACAAAGTGAGATGCCACCTGTTTGGTGTCATAAGGAATACACAGCAATCGAACGATTATCGGTAGGTACAAAACACATGGGTAGGAATGAGCAGCAGTCCAGGCTGTGTGTTCCCCCGAGCAAGGCATAGCAAACGGAAGTCCACGTCATAAAACGGTTGCGTTGTTGGCCCCCTTCATAACCATCTACATGGGACTTGCCTAAAACATTAAAACCGTGGATCTATCTTTCCAAAACTGCTTGCGATTGTCTACCTCATGCTAAGCACGGCAGACCAGGGCTAAACTTAAACTGTACCCACGATACTTGGCTTGGTATATCGTACAATTGCCGATAGTAGGAAATAAACCCTATTGAACCATTATTACCCTACCAAGCAAAAAAAAAATGAACAAAGCCGGTAGAGCGATTGCGGACTATGTAAGAAAAATTCACTGCTTGTACAATACTTGATAGGCTTCTTCGTCTCTTGCAGCCATAGGAAAATTCTTGTCCAGCCCAACAACAACCACACACGTTTCTCTGGGGGTAACGGCTCGTTGATCAACACCATGTGTGGTTAGCTGTCAGTGTGTAGCTCCCGGTCTCGGTATCTCTCTCACACAGCGGAAACCCCAGAAAGCACACACCTCTTTAAGCCACCAATGCACGTTGGCACTACTGAATCATTTGGTATGCGTCAACCACAGGAGTGTAAAAATAACATTGCGCCAGAACTTCCCATTGTGGGATTAATTTTCCGTCCTTCGCTCCCCAACCCAACCCAACCCATCGCATACACGCATAACTATAACATGATTTTTTTTGCCTTTACTTTTCCCTCGCGAAGAGCAAAGCTCGGAGGTATAATTCCTCTCCAGGTGGTGAACTCAGGGCTATTTCCGATCACGACACCAACAACTATAACAGCCGACGAGCTGGTGAAGTATACGTTCGAGAAGAAGAAGACGATCTAGACTTTAATTTATACGCTTCAAACGTTTTCGTGCTTCGAGATTGCGTGGTCTACAGCGCTCTAGAAGCGGGTGATCCAGGCTTTCCTTTTTTTTTTAAGATTGGAATCGGTTCTTGCAGTGTGCCCATGGCTCAGTTCATTTCTATGCATGCACCCCTATATACCGTCTAGTAAACTGTTTCATCACGCAATGGGTGGCATCCCCAGTGGAGGAGCAGGTTGGTTTGTAGAAATAAAAAAGTCCAATGTTGAAGTTACGTCATGCACGTCGTCGCCCATAATTGAAAGGGGAGAGTATCAGAATCAGGGATCTCTCCGGTGTGTGTTCAAACTTAATTCTCTTGGTAGTGGGTTTGAAAGATGTTTCAGATTTTGGGAGCTGACTGAGGAAGTACCATCAACTGAGTGGCTGTTCCCACCATCATCAAAAAATGCTGCACCAATATACCACATACACACTGCTTGTATGTCTTCCCTGGTAGTCCATCTCCTCTGGAAACCACCTCCTCTACCACCTACCCTCCACCCTCTTCATGTCTCACTCAGGACCCCCGCCTTGTAAGAAACCACATCTATTCCTCAGTTTTTCTCTGTCTTGTGTTGCGCCTTCATCCACATCTTTTTTTTTTGCAACCATTGTCGAATCCCAAAACGGAAATTTCTATGATTCAATTTATCCAGATTTTTTTCTGTCTCTAGCCTCCCTTGTAACATATTTCAAAGGTTAAATAACGGAACCTCTGAATATAAAAGAACTCACGATGACTGCTGTATTCTCATTACATCTTGTTTCCTGCCCCTTTCACCAATATAACCTAACCTACCTAACGCAATGGATAACTCAAGTATTCCAGCAAGTTCCGGTGACATTATCATCACCTACAACATTCCCGGCATCGATGAGCCGTACGAGCTTCCATTCTACGTCTTGGACGCATTCCAGAAAGAACAGTCGCAGAACTCCTTGGTCATGGGCGTGACCATCGGGAGTTGTTCCGTGTTGTTGATCTTCTTAGTCGGGATCTTGTACAAGACAAACAAGTTCTCCAGAACGGGCGACACAAAGAAATTCTACAAGAACTTTTTGTTCTACCTCAACTGCTTGATCTTGTTGATGGGCATCATCCGTGCTGTGTGCTTCACAGATTACCTTTTGGGACCCTTGAACTCGTCCAGTTTCTCCTTTACGGGGTGGTACAGTGACGAGTCGTTTGCTAGCTCCGACGCAGCTAACGGGTTCAGAGTCATCTTGTTCGCCCTCATTGAGCTCTCGATGGTGTTCCAGGTCTACGTCATGTTCAAGACCCCCACGTTGAAGTTGTGGGGGTACGCCGTGACGATCTTGTCGGCGGCGTTGGGGTTGGTTGTCGTTGGGTTCACCATCAACATCACCGTGTTGTCACACAGGAGATTCGTCAACACCGTGCACCAGATCGACGACACCGGGATCTCGAGCATCTGGTTGGACTTGCCTACGATTTTGTTCTCCATTAGTATCAACATCATGTCGCTTTTGTTGATTGGGAAGTTGATTGTTGCGATCAAGACAAGAAGATTCTTGGGATTGAAGCAGTTTGACAGTTTCCACATCTTGTTGATCTGCACCACGCAGACCTTAATCATTCCTTCGATTATCTTGTTCGTGCACTACTTCAAGGGCTTGCAGAACTCGGACGTCTTGTTGGTGAACATCAGTACCATGTTGATTGTGTTGACGTTGCCGTTCAGTTCCTTGTGGGCCCAGACGGCAAACAATACGCAGTACATCCAGACCTCGCCAAGTTTGTCCTTCATCTCGCGTGAGTCAAGCGGTAGGTCCACCTTGCACAGCGCCGGGGGTGTCCAGTCGGAGAAGAACTACAGAATCACAAAGTTGAACACCGATGGGTCCTCTCCAATCACTTTGAAAGACGACGCTAACTCCTTGATCTTGGAGCTGGTTAAACCGGTCTCCGGGATCGACGCACACTTGCCTCCAGATATCGAAAGAATCTTGCGTGGTGACGACGATGACGAACCAAACGCTGATGATGGGTTTGTCTCTACGGAAGTTACTTTCAAAAAGGTCTAACCTTTCCTTCTCTCTCTTCTTTTTTTTTTTATTTCGTTGTGTGTATGAGTTTGTCTTCTTTTAATACTATTCCTTATTGTTGCAGCAACCAAAGTGGCGTAGACACGTACTGGAGGAACACTCACTCACCTCGCGCCCTAGATAAATGACAGGGGGGAAGAGAGTGAGAAAAAAAATATCCCCAACCGAATGATCTCTTTATTCTCCGATATCGTTTCTCCCCTCATACCTAACACTACACCATGGTAGCAGATCCGGTGCAAGCAACCGTGCAAACATTGAAAGACTTTTATCGTCAAGCGAACCACTTCCTCGAGGACCAGCAGGACAAGATAAGCAAGTCTCCATACTATGACAAAGTAGTCAACTTCACCAGGGCCAGTGACACATCCAGCAGAGTTGCTACGCCACCAGGACCACCCCCAAATCGGTTCGGCGCTGGACACTCACACGTGTGGGATAACTTGATCCGTAGCATATCCCACAACAAGCTAAAATATGCGTCGGTGTTGACGGTGGGCTTGGGGGTCGCGGCGTACTACTTGACAAGAACCAATAAAGTGACGAAGCGAAGAGTGCCTAAGCTTGCAAATGGAGCGAGACGTGACGTCGTGTTGATCATTGGATCGCCTACTGAGCCATTGACGAGATCCATAGCTGTGGATTTCGAAAAGAGGGGGTTTATTGTGTACTTGACGTTGCTTGATGCAAACGATGTGAAGTATATTGAATCCAACCCGATCAGCAGTGACTTGAACTATATCAACATCAACGACTCCAAGAACATGGATGATCATATCTTCGAGTTCAATCAGATCTTGAAGACACCAATTGTGCCCTTCCAGAACGCTCATCTGCATTATTTGCAATTGAAAGCTGTTGTGTTTACGCCAGGTTTGCATTTCCCTGTGGGTCCCGTGGAAAACATGGCGATTTCGTCCTGGGTCAAGTTGAGCGATAGGTTGCTTACGTACGTCAAGATGTTCTCGTCGGGGTTGATCCAGACCGTGAGGTCGCAAGATTCGAAGATCATCCTTTTGAGTCCAAACATTGTCAGCTCCTTGTCGATGCCTTACTACGGTCCAGAGACTGTCTTCCAGCAGAACTTGAAGTCCTTGTTCACCGTGTTGACTAGAGAGTTGGCCAGCCAGGACATCTCCGTTACACAAGTTAGACTAGGCAATTTGCACTTGCTGAACCAGAGATTGAGTTCAACGTCAAGAATCGAAAGCTTGGTGAATTCAGAAGTCAGAGCATGGACTTCTGAGATGAAAGATTTGTATGGCAATGACTTCACCAATGTTCAATTCAAAGCCAATCCATTGAAGTCGAGCGGTGGTAAAGGTACAAACTTGGTTGTGTTGTACCATGTGTTGTTTGATTTGATCTATAGCAAGAGTGCCAACCCTGCTGTTGTATACTGTGGTACTGGAGCAAGAATTTACGACTGGATATCTAAATTACTTCCAGAATCATGGGTGCAATGGTTGCTAAAATAGGGTTTTAGTTTTGTCTCTCTAAATGCACGTGATCTCAACTTTTTTTGTTCTCCCCCACACGACTTCTTCTCGCCACTGCGCGTATAAAACTCATTACGACCAACGGCGAAAAATTTTTCTCCTTGCTTCGTGTCTCTTCTTCTTTTTCCTTTTCTTCACGTCCATGATCAAAGATTTGTTATCAAAGCTTACAAAAAGACATCCTGGTATGTCAAACCAAAACGCTTTGGGGAAAGTCTCCTGTCACGATAGCGGAAACGCGATGGATTACAACCCCATCTGAGCCGAGCCGGCCTTTGCCCAACGACCACTCCCCCTCACGGACCCAGGGTGGGCCCCCCTTGTCCTGATACTGGGTTAGTTACCGCGGCGACTTCCTAGGAAGTTGCCGTGCTACTAGTGGTGGACTAGCAGCTGCTGCCCTCGTTATGCATGACATTGACCTCCACGGCTACGGCGCGTGCGTCAGTAACGAAAACGGAACCAGGGTATGGATTCGCCTCCGGGCATCCGCTCTGGGCTCCTGGGTAACGTCCAACCATGGCTGAGCGGAGGCGGTGGCGGTGTCCGACGATGCAGAGCCCCTGCGATTTGTTGATTTGTTTGGGGGTCGGGATTGAAGTTGACTTCGAAAAAACGAACCATCTTCTAGGCATCCTTACTAGATACATTCCAGGACGGCTCTGCTAGGCATCTTGCCCCCCGCGCTTGTTAAACCGCCCTTTGCCCTGCCTGTGCCCATTCCCAGGAATTGGTCGCGGGCAGTGGAGCGTCAACTGGGAGAGAGAGGCGGGGACCAGCGACCCAGTCATGCGATGGGTTCTCTTCTTGCCTGCAAGAAGGAGGGGGTGGAGACTCGTTCCTGGCGCAAACGGACACCTGGCTCGGCTTTGTGACGCTGGACTGGCTTTTATGAACCGCTCTGGTCTAGATACTGATCTTCCATTGCCATGGCAAGAGAATGTTTCGACATCGGGGGCTTCGTGTCCTAAACGAAAGATATAACAAATGATCATTAGTACCACTCCGGTGGTGAATGGTTAACTCAATGGAGCTTATTCTTGATCTTATGGACGTCACCCTTCATTACTTTTTTTTTCCAAACCTGTTGATTCTTTAAGGGATCGTTTTTTTGCATAGTCAAATATGCCAGGTTTTCATTTTTCTTGTTCTGTTTATGGTATTTCTTTTTTGATGAGATTCGTTGTATTCTTAATGATGAAACATCCAAGCAACATAGAGTCAAGCTCTGAGTTTTCCTTTGGTATTCACTGTCTGGAAAGATGGCAGGTTTATCGAAGTTGAAGAGAATTGCAATTATTTCTGACTAGTCTTGAATCTTGATCAAAAATTTACTATAAACGGAATTATATAGAAATGAATATATTACTTGACTATTATTACTAGTATTAGCTATTTGATTACTACACTACTCTACTTTCCAATGACTTGTTAAGCTATTACCACCACCGGAAGAGCTGTCATTGCTCAGCAACTCAGCCGCGTACAAGATTAACGTAGTGCCCATGTTTATCCAGTTCCAAAACTGCCACGGGTGAACAATTATCTGGAATGCATCTTGCCCATTCGAGCTGTTCCAAAGCGGCCAAAGCTGTAATTCTGTTCCTAGTTCACCACTATATGATAACATCAAATGAGTGTAGACAGCAATTATCAAGCATGGAGCGTAGGCATAAATGAGCCGTATTATAACTGAGGGTGGTTGATGGTGTGGTGGCTTGAGACGGAACGATTTCTTAGCTCTCAAGCTTGGTTTGGATGATGATGATGATGAGGAGGAGGAGGAGGAGGAGGAGGATGATATACTTGAAGATGAGGATGGGGATGTAGGAGATTTAGGGTCTGTCAAGTGTGATAAGGAAACACTGGACGGCTGGCGTGATGTTGGTTGTGGGGTTTTTGGCGGTGTGACTGATGGATAAGATATCGATTGGTACAAGCTTGGGATGATCTTGGTGGCAGCGTAAAAGACACCGATTCTGTAGGCCAAGTTCAACAATAATGGTATTGTCAATGTTTGAATTGCCATGATTAAAAACTTCCACACACCTTTGAATGAGCTTGGTAAAGTGGAGGCCAAAAATGGAACCACTTCGGAGATTGGGTTGAGGATGGATGGTGGAATCTTGGGGATTTCCTTCTTCAAGTTCTGTGTTGTCAAATTGAACAAGTTGGTCAATGCTTGGGAGGCACCTTCCGATAATATTGGGAAGGTTTCGTAGATGCACTTGACAATGTAGGCAAACAACAATGAGGATTCAATCATAGAACCCTTACCACTGACTATTCCAAACAAACCCAACCCCAAGGTGGTTGTCAACAAAGACCCCAACAACGAAGCACTAAACATGTCAATGGTGAAGGGCAAGACGTAAATACGATACAAGAAATAAAACGACGCGGTGATCACAGATCCACTTCCAATAAGGGACAAGATCAACCACGAGTCTGACTTGTAAAGCGTCAACCAGTTGACTGTTTGGCCGACTGCTTGTATCAACAACAAGGAACAAAACCCTTCTAGTATAGTAAACACTGGGGTTGAATTGATCAAGATAAGTTTCCATATCATGATGGGGTTAAACTTGGACTCGTTTGGGGTGACACCATTGCTGTAGTAACTCAAGAAGTACGTCAACAAGCTGGGTATGAAAAAGTGCTGGCAGTAATAAATAATTGAGATCCATTGGAAGTAGCGTGTTCTTCGGACAGCGATTCTAATTGTGGTGAGGATGAAATAGGTCACCAAAGTGGTCAAGGAGAATGCCAACCCACAGTAGACACCTCCCACATCGAATGCAAGTGGTATGGTTAAGATGATTAGACCTAGATAAACTGTGGAGAATATGCCTCTAACTGATCGTGATATTGTTCTGAATAGGGACATTGTGGGAGTGAGACATGAACTTGCGTGACGCTAGTTTTTGGATGGTGTTGGAGCTGATAATGGGTGGGTGGGTTGATTGGTAGGTTGGTGATGATGATCAATAGGGAGGGAGGGAAAAAAAGGGATCCACAGAAGGGGGTTGGTAGGGTGGGAGGGTATTACTAAAATAAATAAATACAACTAGATGGAAACCAACGGAGATTAACAATTGATGATGATGATGGAGTGGAGGTAGGTAGGTGAGTGGGTGAGTTCTGGTGGTATTTTGGGTGGGATATTCTGCAGGAATTTGCTTTGTTTGGAATTGATCTCTTGAGCCAAAAGAAAGAAGAAAAAAAAAATTTGCCCTACAAAAGAGGTTGATTGTGTTTGTTGTTAGTCGGAAGTTTAAAAAACACAAGAGAACAGCAGAAATAAAACCTGTGATATTTTTACAGCGCACGCAACACACAACAGACACGCTAAGCTTAGAGGTCGTCTGGGTTGTAAACTTGTTTGTCTGTCTCATGACACACATTTGATGCACACAGGGTGGAAAAAACTTGACCACTCGTTTCATCCCAACCACCACACAAGGGGTTAAACTACTGATTTGAAACAGAGCTATCAGGGTCAGGAACTACAATCTCATCATCTAGTAATATGTCATTAGTTATATGCATTCATTCATTAATTAATATTATCTACCTAAAGGAAGGAAGGAAGAAAGGAAGGAAGGAAGTGTAGAAGTGTGTGTGTGTGTGTGTGTGTGTGGTACAGCTCTATCATATACACTTCAAAGTGAACTGCTTGTCTAACGCTATTGTATCCTTCAAAAGCTTCCTTAAGCTCTCTTCTTGGATGCTTGAATCGTACTCAATACCATACCCATTCAAGTACCTGATGACCTCAAATCTCTGCAACAGATCAACGTCGTCTATCTTGCTGATTGGAGGGAGACCGTACTCTTCAGCCGACGCGCCATCGGGAAACACTATGGATGTGCAGCCGGACGAGGAGCTGTTGGATGAGCTGGTTGAAGGCTGGGCTTCTTTGGGGTCGTATAGGTGGTGTCTCTGTTTGGGTAACGATATTCTTAATTGGGAAAATATTTTCATCTATTGATAACTACTGGCAGACTGAGGTGTGAAAAATTCATCTATCTGTGTATGTGAAGTAGGCAGGCGGGAATAGGTGGGTTGGTGTGTTTTCTTGAAGTGATATTCTCCTTCTTATGTACCTGGGATGGTCACTTGAGGTGTGTTTCAGAGGTGTCTGGGGGTGGGGAGAAGGTGAAGGCTAAGTGGTGGAAAATATTAGGTAGGTGGAACAACAAGGTAGCGGCAATAAAAAAAAAAGGAAAGAAGGGGAAAGCAAAGGGTGTTTAAATATAAAGAGAAAGCTGCAGGAGACTAAGACAAAACCAGCATCACTGCCACTTGTGAATCTGTGTGGGTTACAAGAAAAAGCACAGTCATTGTAGGAATTACTAATTATAAGAATAGCACAGAGTCTATTAACCTATTGTACGTGTGTGTATATTAGGCTGTCGTATCGGAAAAGACTGTCTAAAAATACAGCAACTTGGGATATTGCACATAGAGGCAATTTTCTTTCTCTTTCCCGTGGTCTTTTCTTTTTTTTTATACCCGATAAACGACCAAGGGATAGTGTTGTATTCCCCGTACGATGCTGTGGCGGGTGGTCTAGACAACCCGCCTCTTTCACTCTTACTTTTTAGTCTCCCTCCATCGAAGCTGCCCTCCCAGATGAATCTTCGTTCCTTATGGCAAACGGTGGAGTAAGTATCTCTCTCTGTGTGTGTGTGCTCACAAATGATCATCCATCTGTTCCGGATACTTGGTCAAGATTTAAGATTTTTTTTTCTTTGGTTTGTTGTTATTGTGTGAGCATCGGCCCCCGTTTGCAGCTAACGCCAAATATGTCCGTGTCGTGTCATGTGGGCCTGGGAGCGCGCGCGCGAGCGAGAGAGAGAGCGAGAGAGGGCACGCCAATTATGCAATGCCCAACTGGTGAAGGAATCGGACACAATCGCGGAGCGAACAAAGAGAATCAACGGGACACAAAAAAAGAAAGCGTGATCCAGCTTGGTTTCTTTTTCTTCGACCGCTCGGCAATTCTAGACCAGCCAACCCAACCACCGGTCTACCGTAACCTATCTTGTCCTGTCCTATTGGCCACCTACTCCTTCCCGGTTCCACTGGAGCTAGGATCAGGTTATGAATCGTCCTTTTGGTTGTAACTAGTATTTATCCGAGCCAGCCTTTGCCAGAATGGGTATGTCCACATCATTGTTCTCCCTGCTTCTCCAGACAGATAAATACGAAACAGTTTCAAGGCAGAATCGAACGATCCAGCTTCCGCGGTGCCCTTACTTTCTCCCCATGCGATAAAATTACAACTGATGTGTATTTGGGCCTGCATAGAACACCACGACTTAATGGCTGATAAGTTATCTAAGGGTTGGAGTTTGTACTACTTGTGATTAAGAACATTGACGACGATTGCTTCCATACTCCACACGTGGCTGATCAAGTCGATATGGTCTAGACGGGTACTGTTCAAACTATACCAAGTTGGAGATAGCAACAACAACTAACATTTGCTCTCAAATTCGTTCTAAACCCTTCTAAAAAAGAAAAACTTAAAGACCTTCCCTAACCCGACTAAATGAGGAGTCGGTTTTGGGTTTACGAGGGTAAGCAAGCAGAGCAACGTAACAAGCGTTGCGTGACTCGTACGTGACCAGCGTAGTTGTAAAGTTTATCTGGTTCAAATGTGTATTGTGTTGTGTGGGTAGTGTAAGGGTTTTTTGGCTATTTGATAAACCCACGACTTTTCTTTGCCATCTGTTGCACGACCCGATTGTCTTGCTATGTTGATGACGTAGATGGAGATTTTTCTGGGGCTCAACTCAAACCAGCCCGGTGACGTTGTAATCAACGAATGTTTGCAGCATTGGGTGCAGCTTTGTTTATTTCGTCATATTTGCTGGCTGTTGATAGTTTGCAGCCTATAGGAATACATCACCGGCAGTGTCAACACGTGATAGGTGCGACGATCTTTCGGGTGCATAATTTTAAAGCCGAGCCTCTCCTCTATCCAACCATACTTTGGACCTTCACTGACACTGCGACGCTCCTTCAAATCCCGTTTTGATGAGGAATTCATCATCAGCCAACTTTTAAATTACTTACGTTTCAACTAGGAATTAATTATACTCACACGCTAGCTCATCTGTCAATTGCATGCACACACAAAAATAACCGCTTCTAATATTAGACGATGGGTAAACACTAGTCCCAAACGATGTCTACCTGAAACATCGTAATTTCAATTGAGGTTTTGCCTTTTCTTTTCATGATTGCATTAAGCTTTGGAATTTTGGAGAACCATCATCACCAATATTTTTATTTTGTTGTGGTGATAGGGGTATTGCAAATCAATGTGCTCCTTGTCTTACACAACAAAGGAGATTTGCGCGAAGATCAACATTAGCCAAAATCTCGCAATTACTAACAAGCCTCATGGCAAATCATCTGCCCATTTACTCCGGATTATCATGGTACGATTATTTCACAGACTATCTGACACCTGAGCTTAATCTCCTTTTTTTTTCCATTCTGAGCTGAGATAAGTTTGCGGGTTGCGTTTAGGTTGAGAAAGTGAAGCTTGGTTTCCGTATAGAGGGTTCAGGCGTCCCGTTTGGGAAACCGTCTCTTTGTTTGTTATTTATTTCGCATCTGCTCTGACAATTTAGAGTAATTTCAAATCTAAATAGTGGACCCGCCCTACTGGGGGGTTTAAGTTTTTTTTTTATTTTACTCCTCATTGCAGAAATGATAGAGGGTCTTTTGGTTTCCCAGCTTATTTTGGCCTGTGTTTTGTGTTGCGCGAGTGTGGGATGGGCGAGTTTAGCAAGACTGGCATATGGAACAGCGCGGAATCACTTGAATAATACATTCTCAATGAATCAAAACAGGACGCGTTCTATGGACACATAGCGTCACTGACATGCACTCATTGGGCTACCTAACCATGAGTACTACGCCGCTCTGATATGACTGCTTTGTTCCCACGTAGATTAACTAAAACCTTCTTGTGCTCAACAAACTCAAAAAAAAAAAAAAATTCGAACAATTACAGATTCTTCATTGAAACACGGTTAAACAAAAGAGCGAAATAAGCGCACACATACCCTGATACAAGCATTGTGCTTTGCGGAATGCCAGACACTGCCCTTCTCTCTGCGTCTAGTGTTGCGGTTTTTATGCTGCGTTGCTTTCGCTACAGGGATGAAACTCATTATTTGCACAAGCACGGGATGCTGCAAACGAAGGGGAGGGAATTTGGCCCATGAACCTGTTTGTTTTGAGGTTTCTAAATATACTCGTCTTGCAATTACGGTGGGAAGAGACCACTAGGAACAATACAGACGGGCTGGGTGTGCTGAAGGTGTAGTACCTACCCCACCCATTGGACAATGCATAGAAAATATCCATTAGATAATACCCAGACAATGCAACGAAGAAGGGCCCCCCCAGTTGTTCGTATTCCCCCATTTCTCTTTGTTGTTGCTTTTGCAATCGAGTGGGTAAAGTGTATTATTAGAAACTTTGCCAAGAAGTCTAACCCTTTCCACATCATCACATTCTTCCATGAAGTAAATCACAAAGTGCCAGTATTCCGCATGTACCACACACGTTGTGGTTACTTTGAGTGATGCGTGGAGTAATATAATAAAGAATATCACAGAGAGAGGGTGTTGTGATAGAGGTAGCATTTCCTTCTGTCTTGATGATGTCAGACTGTAGGTGCATCATCGGTATTCGTCTACGTGACTGATAGACCGCTAAACATAGTCCATGTTACGTTGCGTTAGGTTTTGGGGGGAAGGCTGATTCATTGTGTTCGCCTCGCGTATTTTATTTTGCTTTGTGTGGTTGTCGCCTATTTTGGTTTTGTGATGCATGAGTTGCAAAAACTAAAAAAACCAAATGGAAAAAAAAAAGAAATGAAAAGAAAAATAAAACAATAAATTATCAAATGCCACTGCCAAAAATACAAAGACAAGAAGAAGAAGAAGCAAAAAGATCTCCTGTCCTCGATACTCAGATTATTGCAATGCCTAGGGAAAGCTATAAATACCTCTTGCCGCCCCCCTTACCCTCTGCAACCAATGCTATGCCAGATCTCTTTGCCTTGTTTCTTGACTTCTTGTGTTTTCTCTGTACCTAACCCACACATACACAATCACTACCATGTTTGCTCTTAGATTCATATGCCTGCTGTTCTTGTACCTACTGTTAATCGTTGCTGAGACTAAGGTCCTCCCCAAGGATAGCATCCCGCTAGCCAAAGCCATATTTGCATGCAAATTGAACGTCCATAAAGATGTCGGCTATTGCAGGTCAGACACCTCCGAAGACTACGGTTGTATTTGCTCCAACAAGGACGCCATTGACTCATTCGTCGGCTGCTTTGCATATACCCAAGAGAACTCCACACAGGCTATTGATTTCTTTGTCGATTTCTGCAAAGAGTATGGCAACACCACCGTCGATATGGATGATATTTGCACCGCATACAACAACTACACCGTCCAAGGTTACTTCAACTCATCTGAATTGATGGGGATCAACAACACCAACAGATCCACCACTACCCAATCTGGCAACTACGAGAAGGTAGACACGGGCAACTACACCTTATCCCTAGAGTCCTCCATCGATCAGTTCTTGGTCAACTGGGACAACACGTTCTACTACGGTGGTGGCATCTTGGGCTATTGGGCATTGGTGTTAATCATTGGTGCTATCTCCAATTGGAGCCGATACATGTTCCCCGGCTTAATGACTGACTTGAATGGCCCGTTCTCCAACTGGTTGAGAAAACACGTCTTGTTGCCAGCCACCATTGGGCGCAAGAAAAGCCAGAACTACAAGTATTTCAGAATCGTCGAGTTCTACATGCCGTCACGGTTTGAATCATTCATCCTCATTGGCTTCACTGCCGTGTGTGTCGTCACGTTATCAATCAACACTTATTTCGCTCAGGGTGACGAGGTAATTTTCTCCAACTACTATGCCAGGTTACGGTATGTTGCTAATCGAACGGGCACCTGTTCAACCATGATGATGCCGTTGGTTATTTTGTTTGCTGGTAGGAACAACATCCTTCAGTTCGTGACTAGATGGAACTACTCTGTGTTCATCACCTTCCACCGCCACATTGCCCGCATGATGTTTGCCTTTGTTATGATCCATGCCGTTTGCTTCACCATTGCGTTGGGTCCTGCTTATGCGTCGGTGATGAGTATGCCATTCATGATCTGGGGCACAGCTGCAACGGTCCTTGCTGCCATTATGTTGTTCCAGGGCATGCTATACTTGAGAAGAAGATGGTACGAAGTGTTTGTGTTGTCCCACGTCGTCATGGCTGTGTTTTACGTTGTCGGCACTTGGAGACACGTTGTTGACTTGGGATACATGTGGTATGTCTATGCTTCGGTTGCAGTTTGGGTCTTGGACAGACTCATCAGACTCGTCCGTCTCCTTGCCTTTGGATTCCCTGAAGCTACAGTTACTTTGATGTCCGACGAGACTTTGAAGATCACCATCCCACGCCCAGAAGACTGGAAACCTATCCCGGGAGCCCACGTCTTTATCCACTTCTTGACACCATCCACCTTCTATCAGAACCACCCATTCACAATTGGCTTGGACGAAGACCGGAAAATCAACCTTTACTGCAAGGTCAAGAACGGCATCACGCTCACATTATACAAGAAGCTCGTTGACGTGCCCAACAGAACCACCAAGATCAGGGTCGGCGTCGAGGGTCCATACGGCGAGACCAGCGATGCCAGGAAGTCCGATACTATAGTTTACATCGCCGGAGGCAATGGTATCCCCGGGATGTATTCCGAAGCCACACATCTTGCGTCCAGATACTCCACCACCAAATCAGCCAAGAAAGTCAAGCTCTACTGGGTTGTTCGTGAGTTCCGTTCATTGAACTGGTTCTTTGACGAATTGGACAAGCTCAGGAGATCCCCCATCGAAACCACGATCTACATCACACAGCCAAACAACGCCACCGCGATCGAAGAGCTCGCGGCCCGTGTCTGCTCCTCCAAGCTCGAGCTCAAGAGTTGCTATTCCATGGGAGAGGGCGATTCTAAAACCATCGGGTCGTACGATTTGAAACACCACGAGTCCAAGGTGAACCACATGGATCAGATCCAAGAGGCAGTCGCGTATGAACTTGACCCGATACGACTCATTGGGGGAAGACCCAACATTCACGAAATCATCAATTATGAAGTCACTGAAGCTCCGGGTTCAATCGCGTTTGTCACGTGCGGCCACCCAGCGATGGTGGATGACGTGCGTGCTGAAGTTGTTGATGCGATTGGCAAGCATGAGAATAGAATAGATTTCTATGAACAGTTGCTTGGGTGGTCATAATACAAAAACTATCTTTCTTTTTTTAGTTCTTCTTTTCTTATTCTTTTGTTATAGTTTATATAGAGAGTTTATACCCGTGTCCGTTAGTGTTTAATATGAGATATTGATAAATGGCGTAGTCCCGCGATTGACAGATTTGACACGCAGGACGGGGGAACGTACACGCGCACGCACAACAGGTAAAGATAACTCCGGTGCATCTTTTGTCTAGAATAACCTCACTACAGTGTAGGGGCCATGCAAAGCCTGCTTGGTTTTACAGTCTTTTTACTTTTTCTTCGCATCAGTGGACATAATTTTCTATACAAGTGCGCCAATTTCATTCACACTACTGGGCACATAATGTTTGTACTAAACTGGTCATAATTATTCGCATCTCTGGGACAAAAAAGGTCACACCAATCGAGACAAAATTGTTCGTGCTGCCTGGTGCAAAATCCTCCATACTAAGGCGGACAAAATTATTCGCGCTGTCCAGTACCAAATCTTACACACCACGTGACCCCCATTTGTTCACCCCAACTCCACACAATTCTACAGACTGTAGTGAGCCAAAATGTCAATACCTCGTGACCGAATCTGTTTATACCATTTGACCTGTTATTTTTCACACAAGAGTGCGACTAATTGGTTCGTATTACGCATGACCCACACGCACTGTGTTGGCACAGAATGTATGGGATTACGTAAGCTTTCGCACTCGCATTAGTCAGCAACCAGCAAAATCCCTCCAAGGCAGGCAGTAAAAATCAACGACTATAAATGCCTTCCCATCCCCTTTAAAAATATTCAACGCTGGACACACCTCTCTCTTCCTATATGATATTGGAAATAGAGAGAAACAAGTAAGTATCATCATCAGTAAGTATGGATTTTAGACTGCAGAG
>JAJSEA010000089.1:0-38960 GCA_026724345.1 Candida sp. AC06 | reverse complement strand
GTGGAGGTTGGGATGCCCCAGTATCCGTTCTTTTGTTCAGGGGGGTATGGCCAAGCAAAAGGTAACATATTATATTTCGAGTATCGATAACGGGAGGTGGTGGGAGTATAATAAGCGAAAAGTGTGGGGAGGGAGGCAGCTGTGGTTCTATAAGAGGGATGCCCAATCAGAAAACTAGTGGAAGCAGGTGGGCAAAAGAAAGCAGGGATGATTGAAAATTCGACAAATGAAAGGGTTGGTAAAAAAGAAAGAGAGAGAGCAGTTGAACAGAGCTCTGTACTAAAAAAAAAAAGATGTGTGGGTTCGGATAAGATAGATTTTTCTCCTTCGGTGGTGTCGGTTACATAAAAGTTGCACAAAAATGCGATGGAAGGGCAAACTCTATTGAAGCATAAACCTGTGCTTTTTTTTTTGGTGTAATGCTGTCTGTCGAACAACGTGTGTCTCTGTGTGTGAAGACAACCAGAAAAATCCACATTGGGTTTTGTTTTTATCTTATTCTACAGCAAAGACGATTAATGTAATGTATGCGTTGTGTTTAGTTTTATTCTTTTGAGCATGGGAAGAACTTACGTAATGGGCCACCTGTGTGGGCTTTTGCTATGTTAATTTTGTCCACTTCAAGTAGCACTCGTCAAGCATGGGTCTCGTAGTGTACGCGTCGTACATTGTCATTTTCTCCTGGTCAGTGTCCCCAGTGCAACGGTTGCCGATTTTAATGGGGTCGTCGTTGTCCAAAACCTTACCACACCACTGCTCGTCCACCGACGAGGAAAAGTTCAAGTACAAGCTAGCAATGGCCAACTTCATCTCAATAACCGCCAAGTTCATGCCAAGACACATCCTGACACCTTTGCCAAACGGCATCATAAACTTCTCCTGCTGCTTGACTCTCATCTTGTCGGCCTCATTGTTGACGAGCCACCTTTCTGGGATAAACTTGTCTGGGTTGGCAAACACCGATGGGTTGCGGTGGTAGGCGTATGGAAGACAGGAAATCACCGTGCCGACAGGGATAACCACTTTGCCAATAGTGTATGGTTTGGCGACCACACGTGGTTCTGCCCCCGGAATTGAAGTGTGAACTCGACCGTTTTCCGAAAACAAGGCGTTGAGGTATGGGAGGTTGTCAACTTCCTCCAAGTCATTGATCTTGCCGTCGGGGAATGCCTGTTGAAGCTCACAGCGCAACTTGTTCTGGATTTTGGCATTGGCTGGACGGGATAACTCATAGCATAAATAAGCCAATTGCACCGCAGTGGTCTCGTGGCCGGCAAACAAGTTATCAGTGAGGAAGGAATACGCAGCATTCCCATGCAACCCATTCTTCTTGAGCGCCTGCAAAGTGGTCAAGTTCTTTCCATTGGTGACGAGATTGGACTCGGCAATTCGGTAGAGACCCAACTGGAAGTTGCAGATATCGTCGACAGCTTGTAACGTTGCTTTGGTGGCAGCATATTCCCACAAGAAGTTTGGCATCAAAGTCGTCCAGAACCCCATGCTGGACACCTTTCTATGTGAATCAATAATGTGCCTGTCTTGCGGGTTCTCCAACAAGTTAGTTCCATTCTCACGCCCGAGCTCAAATCGAGAAACCACATCCATAGCCAAAGCACCAAACAAAGTGAAGACATCGATGGAAGGCGACTCCTTCTTCACGGCATTAACCAACCTGCCTGTGCTGTTCAACAACACCGATCTCGTATGGTTCTCTTTGGAGAAAATGGCCGACTTGCTGTACAAATTGTTGACCATTCTTTTGTACTTGATGTGGCGGTCGTTCTCCAAACTGGCAAAGATGTTGTCCTTGAAGCCATGGTTTCTGAAGTTCTCATAGAACCTAGACTTGGGGAAGTTCTTGACGTAAATGTCAGTCAAAAACTTGGGGTCGCCGTTGACGCTGATCTCGGTGGGGGAAAGGATAACCACGTCTCCATACTTTTGGTGCAACTTGTGCACCCTGCCTATCCACTCGCCTCGACGTTGTGCATTCAAACAGGGGAAGTAACTGACACGGTGCATGTATGGTCCAGGAACCCGCCACAACGGTGACGTGATGGGCCGGATCACCAAAAAGTAGAAAACGACAGCCGCAAGGGCGATGGTTTGTGCGTACGATGGGTGGGTCACGCAGAATGAGTACACCAGGTAGATGATTTCTTTCAACATGATAGTGGAGAGCTAGACCATTGAAACCAAAGCAGATTTGTCCATAGGGTAACCACTATTGTATTTATGGCACAGAATTTTTTTTTTTCCCTCCACCCACCGTTGCCCCTTCTTATCTGCGGATCATTGGCAAAAAATTCCGCTCTTGTATGGCGCAAAATGCGGTGGGCCGCAAACAATTGAGTCGCGCGGAATTGATGGTCAAATCAGGAACAGCTGATTAGAATATGCGACAGAAGAAGCTTTACGTAATTAAAATAAAAACCTACTGATGTTGCTGTAAAAACTGCGCGTATTTACTGGTAGCATGGATACCGCATTCCGTTTTGGCCTTGCCCTTCCATCTCCCGCTTCTTTCGTCTTCGCCTTCTGCCACCGGAACGGTCGAGTGCCAGTCGCCTATGGATTTGTAGCCCAAGTCCAACAACTCGTTGTATGGCACATTGTTCTGGTCAATGTATTGCTTGACTTGCTTAAAGTCCCAGTTCCACAATGGGTTAATCTTAACGACCCCGCTAGTTTCCTCCAACTCTAATATTTTCAATTCCGTACGGGCGCCTCCCTGTGACTTTCTTCTTCCAGTTAAAACAGCCGACACTTGCAATTCACGGTACGCACGCTGGCTTGGCTCGACTTTGACTAAAAAGTCGTAGTATGCGTCGTTAGAGTCCCATAACTGGTCTCCATATTTGGCGGCAAATTCCTCGTCATTGTTGACGTCTCTAGGTTTGTAGACGTGCACCTTCGGGTTGTATTTCAGCTTGACGTTTTCTACCAACTGGAGCGTCTGTGGGAAGTGGTATAAGGTATCAAGGAAGATCAAGTCGATCAAGTGGTCGCCGTCCTGGCTCAACTCCTGTGATAGCTTGGAAATGATGTCGACTGTGACTAACCCTGTCAACCCGAACGCTGTGGTTTGATATAGGTTGGGGAAGGTGTAGTACGCCCACTTTATGATGTCATGAGCAGCAAGGGTGTTGAGTCGTTCGTTGAGGAACTCGATGTGAGCTTGTGTGAGTTGAACAGGGTTCTTAGACATGGTCATGGCCAACTGAAGGTGCTTGGGAATAAGAAGAAGATGACAAATTCTTTATTAACCATTGGGTCTGGAAATTTGCTGTAAATTTTTTTCTTTCTTTCGACCTCATTTGAAGGTGTAAGAGCACGTGAGCGCTGCGACACCGGGGATTTATCTCCTTTTGTGTAAGCTCGTGGCGATAAGGATGTGAGAAAAAAAAAGTACAACGAAATGGAGAAAAGCGTTACAAAGCTGTTGGCTACCCTTTTACGAACTTTAGGAGATAAAGTAAGGAGTCAAGTACAAAACCCATCGAGTGTTCTAGCTTTTATAATTTTCGTAGCTCCATGCACAGTAGGGTGTTTCTCAATCGTCGAATATGTACAGAGGTTGATTATGAGTTTTTTGTTGGAGAACATTGGCGACAAAGAAAGAGGGAAAGAAAAATTTCAATCGATTTTTTTTTTTTTTTTTGGTAAAAGTTCGTAAATGCAATCATCCAAGGATGAACACCCAGTCACTAACATTAGGCACTTCTTCGTATGTTGATGGTTACCTATAAATTAAAGAAAAAAAAATCGAACGACTGATTCTGTGGAGTTCTTTCGTCTTCCTCTTCATCTATCGTCACCAACCTACTACTCAATTCCTCCCAAGGGCTTCAAATGTTGCAGTCCAAATCTATCGACGAGTATATCCCGGAAAACTTTCAGCTAGTGACCAACAGTACCGGCAGCTTGCACTATCCACACGTAGGCTCCAGCGACAGGCTTCTATTTTCGTGTAGCCAGTGCCACAGTAACTTGTTTGACAACACCAACCCGACATCGTACATCCAGGAGAACAGGAACAGACAGTTGCTAAATGACTTAATTGTGATCAAAGAGATCAATTGCAGTATGTGCACGTCGTTCGTGGGGTTCAGAATTGTCAGTTTCATGCCTAGCGAGGCAGACCTGACGCCACCGCCACTTTACACAGTCAATGAGGTTCGAGGGTTGAACCAATTCAAACACTACTTGGAAGAAATAGAGAACAATCTAAATGCCAGGTTCGAGAGGCAGAACCATTCAAAGTTCATTGACAGGAATCAAGAGTACATTGGGAAATACTATATCTGTTTGTCCAACGTGTTGATAACGTCGTACTACGGAGATTTATAAGACTGAGAAAGGAGTATTTTGTGTTGTATATATAGACAAGTTTAAATGCCATCGATTTTCTAGGAAAGGCCCGCCCCCGTAAGGGGGAGGGTGTTGAGCCCTATCACCAAAGGCGGACGCATGCCACGCACTGATTGTTTTTTGAGCCGGAGATGCGCGCGCGCAGGCAATTTCCCTCTGTTGTTTTCATTTAAGTTTAAAACACAAATCTGATACACCCCATGATCTGCAGTCACAGCCCATTATATAAAGCGATGGGCGGGATCAGGATGAACCCCGTCTTTCTTTTTCTCTACCCACCTCACTCCCAATGTCATTATCATACAGACACGATATGTCCATGATGGACGACCAGCCGTCTAGTTGTAAGGTGTCGATGTTCTGGAACTGGTACACCACCGACTCCTGCTTCATTTCTGAATCCTGGCAAGTCAAGACCAGCGGCGGGTTTGCTGGCGCCTGTGTGGGCAGTTTCTTCTTGGTTGTGTTCTTGCAGTGGTTGCACAGGTTCAACAAAGAATTAGACCTCGCCATGGCCAACAGACCCCGTTTCAAGGTGTACTTTAAGGACGGAGAGCTTGTCGATGGAGAGCTAGGCGATACCAAAACCCTTGAATTTGAGGCGCCAAACACACGAAACCCTTTCTTGATTGCCCTTTCCCATAGCTGGTTGTTTAGAGCCGGTCACTCCTCACCATTAGAACACTTGGCCAGGTGCTTGCTCTACGTGGTTGAATGGGGGTTGGCTTACTTTGTCATGTTGTTGTTCATGTACTACAACGGGTACGTCATTATATCCTGTTTGATTGGTGCGTTTGTGGGCAGGTTCTTGTTTACATACAACTCTGACCTTGCAACAGCAACAGTCGAAGAAGAAGCCAGTTGTTGTCTGTAGTAGACACACACAACCGCAGCGGAAATTTAAATAGGCAAAAAAAAAGAAAAAAAATACATACAGCATCATTATATCAACCCACATGGCATCTAGACCCTTGTATTACATTACCGATGGCGTTGTGCCGTACAGATCACTTACGGTGTTTGACAAATATGGGACACTCTACTACGCGGCGCTAAGTAATTCGCATCGTCTTCTTATGCCGTTCCTAGAGAGTGCCTTCCGAGACCAGCCAGCCTACAGACTTCTCCCCCTAGAGAAGTGCAAGACGAACAAGCTCAATATCCATGACAACTGGGAAAAGTTCAAACTGTTGGTGGATAATGCGTCACACCAGGAGGATATCCCTTACAAGTACATCTTTGGGACTCCTTCGGATCACAAAGTATGGGACGAGCTACGGAAACTCCGACCGGGTGAGATCAAAACTGCTGAACAGCTAGCAGATTCGTTGGGCATGGATGCTGAAGCGGTTGAGAATAGCTGTTATGCAAACAAGCTTGCGATGGTTGTACCGACTCATCGTGTGATTGGTTTGGGCCGAGTTGACACAGACAAGAGAATGTACACGCACTTCCTAAGCCAAGAAGAGCCAGGCAAACGTGAGTGGAATAACTAAGACAGTGATTTATTGAACGCAGAAAGTGTGTATATTGTATATACTTAGGTACAGTCCATCTGAGAGTAGTAATCTCGCAACTGTTTTAAACGTAGCGTACTCAACTTCTCCTCGTTGCCCAACTTCTCCGACTCGACATGCTCAAACTTATCCATGAACTGGGAGAACGAAAGCGAGTCGTCAAGTTTGGTCTGGAATTGTTCAATCTTGTAGTTGTGGTTGACTTTCGACTTCAAGATGGATTTCTTTGGGTATGCATTCGCATCGTCCTGGTGTTGCTGCTGTTCCTTCTTGAAGAAACTCAAACATGCCAACGAGTGCTTCCGTTTGACTTGTTTATCGGTGGGCACATGTGTCCTTGTGACATTCTCTTGACAGACCTTAGCCCCATCCTCGCGGTTCTTGAACAAACCAAAGAACAACTTTTCAATGGGCTTGGGTTCCTTGCCTGACTCCTCGACGCTGCCAATGACAACCGAGTTGGTCACCGTAGGCACATCGATAGGGAAATCGTTATCCAAATTGATCGACTCAAACTCGAAATTGAACGAACCAAGCGACGAAGAAATACCCGAGGATCCAGACGCAGTTGTTCTGTCGTAGACTTCCAAGTTGATATTGGTGGTGGGCTGCGCTGGTGGTTCAATGCTTGAAAGCGAGATGCTGGCGTTGCTTCGGTTGATCAAACTTGGAACCGGCGAAGGACTCTGGGATCGAGCACCACCGGTGTCTGACTTCCAGGTATCGTCAGTCATCAGCATTGATTCATTTGTGAATAGCAAAAAAAAAAAGAAGGAAGAGCCGTTGGAGGTAAGAAAAATATTTGGTGGTGAAAGAAACATGTTCCTACAGTGTGAAGGTTGCAAAAAAAAAAAAGAAATCTAAAACTTGATATGTTCATGCAACTGGTATACTATCTAATTCTCTAAACGACCTAGACTTGAACTCATCCATGCCTCCGTTGATATGTTCGTATTCGAATAACGATTCTCTGAATGGTTCATGTAGTTCCACTGTCTTCAACAACTCCTTGTACTCGGGCGTGATATCAGTTTTGTCTTCCACTCTGGTCTTGGTTATTGGTCTAATCAAATAGTGGAGCTCCTGCGTGTGGAATTCACGAACACTGCTGGCCAACTTGTACTCAAGCAACAACTCACGATCACTGGCAAACAACTCGTAGACCTGGTCGTCTGTCATTTCATCAAGCAACTTTTTCATCCTCAATTTATTGAGCACGCCAGCGTGTTTCTGGTAATCGTTAGCATCAAACACCTTCAGCGCCGTACGAACGTGGATCCAGATGTTCAACTTGGTTGAAAAGTAGTAGTCTTGGTAGGTTTTCCTCCTGATACCACTACGATACTCCTGATTGAGGTTGGCAACGGGCTTGTTGTTTATGTAACACGGCACACCGTTCAACATGGACAACTTCAAGGGGACCAACTCGTCAACATTGTAAAAGTGCTTTCTTCTATCGTGGATATTGGCAGTTTCGCGTCCTCGTGAGTACCTCTTTGTTTCTCCCATGGCCAATCCGGTGATGTCGATATACACCCCAGTGTCGACATCGATGAATCTAGCATCTATGTGGTTTCCGTTGTGCGATATATCTCTGTTATGCATGAACGTACCCACCTCGATCAAGTACTTGCCCATTCCTTCGTGCAAATCTTCAACCACCAATGTCTGGTTGTAAAGCTGGCCCAACTTGGCCAAGTGGCGAATTGGCATTTGCACGTCAAGATCGTTGTCATATGGAAACACGGCACCGTTCCAGTACCAGCTCAACAACGGACCATGTGCGATCCAGCTTACTATGCCGTACTTTTCGGTAAACTTGAACCAGTTGCGCAACAATCTCTCCAATATAATCGCGGTTCTTGCCTTGTTTCTCAATTTGCCGTTGAAGAATCGCCAATCGTAGTGCCAGCCAGAATCGCCATTGTGCTGGTCCACATGCATGGTGGCTTCTCTGAAATAAGGCTCCTCCGAGTCCTTCGGGTATCGTGCTTTTATGGACGCTATCATGGAGTTGAGGTAGGACTTCTGGAATCGATCCAAGTTTGACTGTTCTCTCATCTTTTCGGCGGTCCTTATGAGTTCTAGCCTCGTGTAGTTGAACATGTCTGGCCCCATTTCTATGACTGGTTTAGGGGAGTACGAGTACGTTTGATCTGGTCTCAACTTGTCGAATTCTTCCACGGGGTCGACTGTCGAGCGGCGGTAGTTTTCCTGTAATGACTTGACTTTGCCCTTGTGCACGTCCAACACAATGTCGTCGCCTCTATCGTTAAGGAAAATCACCCTGTATGGCAACGTCATTTGGGTCAACAAGTATGTTTTTGCTTGGATGTTTCTGATAAACTCGCTGGAGGAAAACACGGTATGTGCAAACTGGATGAACCCAGGTAGTTGTTCGTACGACTCGACACCGTACTCACTGAGTTCTTCATTGGTCAACTCTGTGGCATCAACACATCCAAAGTAACGGGAGTCGTTGGCACATTTCTCTTGGTCCTCCTTGTTTGGAAGGTGGAGCTGGTGCATCATATCCTTGCACTTGAGTCTTTGTTCCACCGGCTTGTTCAACTGGTTATTCAATAGGGACAAGTCGACCCAGTCTGCCCAGTCAAAAGGGATGCTATCTGCTGTAGGGTTTTCGTTGATGTAATTCAACACCAAGCCATATGTCAACCTTGGATCTTGGAAAATTGGATCGGGTTGGGTTTTGGGGATCTTGTACTTGGTGTTGAGCTTCGAGCTCGGTATTTTGGCTATCAACTCCGACACTGCTTCAACGTAGTTTGCGTTTGTGGTGGCCACCTCGGCCAAAGGGTCGTTGGAATCTAGGGCGACATTGAACAACTCTACTTCCTGAGGTTGTAGGACGTGTGAGATGTGGTAGTAAGTGAACCAGAGGATATTTAGCGCGAACAATGCGAGAAGCGGTAGCCTGAGTCGTCTGATCTTAAAATATTTCAGGGGCATGAGTTGTGATGGTGGGTATTGTTGAGAAAGGGACGAAACAAACAAGCAAGAGAAAGTCTAAACAAGAAAACGCAGAGATCGTTCACGTCTGTTGACCATTATTTATAGGTCGCCTGCCATTTGGTGTTAATTTCAGGTTTTTCCCTTTTAAGTGCCTCCGCATTGGGCTTTGTGCCCTTTTTTTTCTCTCTCTCTGTGTGTGTGTTTTGCTTCCTTCGGGTTTATGTCGGATGACCAATTGCCCTAATTTGCTACTCCCAGTAAAATACACTCATGGGGGTGTAACTCCAGAAACAGGGCTTCCACCAGTCACCCATGTGGAAGTAAGAGATATACACACCCGGTCGCTCGTGTGTCACCTACGAAAGAGAGGGTTTTTTTTGACATCACCTTTAGTTTGTTGCCCACCTCTTGCTTGTTTCAGCAGTCTATGATATCAGCACAAGGGTGTTTTATGCAGCAGCAACACGGTGAGAATTTTTTTTTTTTCTTTTTTGACTCTCCGCACACGATCGGGAGAATCGAGTCTCGAACGTATCGCCCATACCTATTTTTGGGCTTTGCACGATCACCGCTGCATGTACTCCCCTTTATAGAGGCTTAGAAGGACGAAATGAGCTCATGTGAATAACCACACACTCACACCCAAAGCCTACTCCGGGGTTTACAAAATCACAACCCTTGGTGCCAAAAAGCCTTGGACACTAAATTTTGCAGCCCCTTGTGGGCTATGCCTGCTTTCTCCGGCATCTCATGAGATGTCTTAGCTAGTATCAACGAAGTTTTATTTTTGGGCGGGCACATAAAGTGTGGGCAACGAAAGAAGAAAAAGAAACGCTATAGACAAGCTATAAAAGGTGCAGCATTCTAACAGTGGACTTCACCGTCAGCGTGGGTGTGACAGTGGGAGGCGGCATCAGCAGTGTTTGTAGCGGCGTCACCCGAAGTGGTGGAAGGGGTATCGTGATCGTGGTCGTGATCGTCTTCGTCGTCGTGGTCATGGTCATGATCGTGTTCGTCTTCTTCATCGTGGTCATGATCGTGATCTTCTTCATCGTCGTGGTCGTGGTCGTGTTCAATGACACCAACTTCCTTGGTTGCAAAATCGCTGGCAGTGTAGGTGGTATTGTCGCCAGAGCAACCCTCACCTGGAGCAGCAACATCGTAAGCGTAGACGTCCAAGGCGTAGTAGATCAACGAGTCAGAGTTCCTGACGGCGTAGGTAGCATTCTCAGTAGCAAACTCAAGACAGTCTTCATATGAGTCGACATAGTGACCAACAATCTCATTGCCGATGGACTCAAGGTGGAAGAATCTGTGAAGCAAGTCACTGGCCCAGTGGGTGTTGGTAGGGGACTGGGAGACAGTGTACCCGTTGGCACACATTTGAGACAAGTAACGTCTCGAGGTGAAGGAGAGGTCACAGATGACGGTTTCATCAGTACCGTTTTCACCTCTCCAGTAACCGGCCCAGCCATCGTTGGAGCACTTTTCGTCCAAGTCGTCACAGTGGAACAAAGTGTCGCTCTTGTCAGCACTGACGATGTTTTGGAAGTGACCCGCGACTTCGGCAGTGGAACTTTCGTTACCAAAGTACTTTCTGTAGAATGGGGACTTGTAACCGTATCTCAAGGTGTGGTCTCTGGCGTGCTCGGCCAAGGTTTGAGCTTCTTGCAAACCAGCAGCCAATTGGTTGAACTGGGTAGCGTTACAGGAGTTGGCGATAGGGAAAGTCTGGACCCAGTCGGCTTGCCAGTCGTATCCGGTTGGAGAGGCGTCGACAATTCTGGTGACGGTGACAGGGGCAGCCGTGGCGATGGATAACAAAGCTAAAATGGAGAACTTCATTGTAGTGACGAGATAAGCGGGTACAGCGGTGTGATCTTTGAATGGAGCTGGGGAGGCAGAGAAAATTTAAAAGTAAGATCTAGAGCCAAATCAACCACAGTTTATATATGCTTTTTGTGGGTGGGTAGGTGGAGGACGGGTGTCATTGTGTATAACCATTATTGTTGATGTCGAGCAGCAGGTAATATATTGGACAGTTTTTCTTGGCCCTCATCATAAGCTGAAGATATGGGTTGTGTTGGATGGTTGAGCAGTTGTATGAGTCTGCAAAAAACGCAAAGGTGAGAGAAGAAATAATCCGCACACTTCTTCGACCCAGTGGTTTCTCTCGGTTGGTGGGTGGGTGGGTTTGCAGATCTTGGCAATTTGGACTGCAGTAGTTATGGAGCCATGCGCAATATTTTTCTTCTTCTTCTTCTGGTTCGTAAGTCGCACCAATGCTACCGCCAGCCGCTACCACCTGTGGCCCTAGTTCTTACCACGAAGTGCATCGCGCGCACTTTTTCTTTTTTATTTTACGTCGACGCAGAGATTCTGTCATTTTGGTTGCAATCCACCCAAGGCGACGGCTCCAACAAAACGAGCCAAGAATATATCCACTCCCCAAAACGGACTTTTAATTTAATATAATTTCAATGCTAGTGGTTATTACATTACGTACTGCTCGTGGTTTCCTCTTGGCACTGCTTTTGATGGGATCCTTTTATAAAAAGTGCTAACATCTCCCATCAACTGCTGCTCCAACTTTACCGTTCTTTTAGTCAGATAAACGGTTACCACACTCACACACGGCAAGACAACAATGAAATCATTTGTCCCCCTTGTTGCATTCTTCATAGCCAAAGCTGCTGCTGAAACCACCACGGTTTACTCCACCAGAAACTACAGACTCCCAACAACCACCTCGCAAACAGACGGCACAGTTTATGTCACCTCCACAAGACAATTAGAAGTCACTTCGTCCCCAGACGCCAGCTCGAGCTTAGCAGCTGACGCCGTCTCTGCATCTATCCAAACGACTGCTGTCACCGACTGCCACTTCCACGACGCCGTCCAATACTGTGTCGACGGGTACGGTGTTGAGGGTTCTATTGTTCCTGCTCCAACCAACACTGCTGCGGCCCCAAGTAGTTACGAAGGTTGCCATGGCCACGACTCTGAAGTTTTCTGTATCTACCAAGGCAATGAAGTCCAATTCGTCCCCCTAGATGAGGAGTTGGAAACCTCCGAGGAGGGCGGCCAAAACTGCCATTTCCACGCTGGTGTTGAACATTGTGTTGGCGGAAGCCGTGATGCGGAAACCTGTGAAAGAGTCGACAGGGACTACGACATCCCATTGAGAATTGGTTTGTTGTTTGTCATCTTGGTCACCTCCGGCATTGGTTCCTTTGGTCCTATTGTCTTGAAGTCGTGGTTCAAGTTGTCCACTGAAGGCATCATCATCACCGTCATCAAACAATTCGGTACGGGTGTCATCATCTCGACTGTCTTTATCCACTTGATCACTCACGCCCAATTGATGTGGAGCAACTCGTGTTTGCACATTGTCTACGAAGGTACCGGTGCTGCCATCACCATGGCTGGGTTGTTGATTGCCTTCATCTTGGAGTACGCTGCCCATAGACTCCTTAGAAACAGAACCCAAAAACCAACCTCCCCAGCTGGCTCTTCCAACGAAGACGAAAAGCATGTTGCCGACGTTTCAAGCTCCGAATACACCCCACACGGTATCTCTGTTAACGATAAAATCTCTGTCATGATCATGGAAGCTGGTATCCTTTTCCACTCTATTCTTATTGGTGTTATCCTCGTTGTTGCTGGTGACTCTTACTTTATTACCTTGTTCATTGTCATTGTCTTTCACCAATTCTTTGAAGGTTTGGCTTTGGGCTCCAGAATCATAAGTATTGAAAACACCACCATGGTTAACAAGTTGCTCATGGCTGGTGCCTTTGCCTTGATTACTCCAATCGGTATGGCTATCGGTATTGGTGTTTTAAACAAGTTCAACGGTAACGATCCAGCTACTATCATTGCCTTGGGAACTTTGGACTCCTTCTCCGCTGGTATCTTGCTCTGGACCGGTTTGATCGAAATGTGGGCTCACGATTGGATGCACGGAGTTTTGAGCAACAGCTCAGCATGGACCACTATTGCAGGCATGACCAGTTTGATTCTTGGTATGTTCTTAATGAGTTTGTTAGGTAACTGGGCATAACTCTCTCTCTCGCCCTTCGTTCTATAGATTAATCTAATGTACACTCTAATCTTTTTGTTGTGATAAACCATAATTTTCGCTGTGCATTTGAGTATGACCATAACTAGGACTACATAATTGTCAACCTATACACACACACACAGACGCCTACCAAATTGGAGACTGTTGTTCTGGAGACCACTGGTCTTGCTGACCGTAGCTCTGGTCATAACCTTCTTTGACTTTTTCAATGGCTTCATTCTTCGTTTGATCTTTATCCAAGTGGCTCAACCCCTTGGTCTCAAAGATCTTGTCGATTTCAGAACCAGCAAGAGCACTAAGTGCCTTCTTAGCAAACGAGTGGCTGACTGGGAGCCCCTTCTTTCTTTGTCTGTCCTCAAATAACTTGGTGGCAGCAAACGAGGCGGCACCGGCAACAACTTCGTGGGAAAGGTTGGAGGAGCCCTGGCTGCTGCTGCCTCCGCTACCGTAAACTAAATCGTGGTTGTTTTTCAACAGTTCGAACATAGAATTCATGATGAATGGTGATGGGTGGTGTAGTAGCAAGAGAAATCGTTCATGGGGATAGGGCAAACTCCTCGGTTTATATACACCCTTATTTGGGGTTATCCCTTAAACGCCATGATATGCAAGAAGTGGTTCGTTCCATTTTGCAGCAGGATAATGTAGGGAGAGGACTTACAGACTGTAAACTAAAAAAAAGCAAGCTTATGTTCTATCAAACCTATCTAATTGCTCTAATTTTAGACTTGTTGGTGTAGTTGATTTGGGCCAATGAAATGGTTTCATCGTCCAAGTTGAAAACGGTATAGGCTCTTCTCAAGAAGGTGTCGCCCAAGATGAAGTATGCGGCTCTTCCAATACCAAGGTAACACTCGGTTTCGGTGTCGTGGAAAAGCAAATCATCGAAAGGAACAGTGATAGTTGCACCAGCAGCAAAGGTATAAGTGACATTACCTGGGACCGAGTCACATCCGACAGAATAGTACTCTTCGTCGTCGAGCCAAGTAGCATTAAATTTTTCAGCAATGGCATCGGCATATTCCTGTGGCAAGTATGTCCACGAAGTACCAGAGTCCAAAAGAGCTGGCTGTTGAGCATCATAAAGGACGTCATTAACCTTGACTGAGCCCACGAGGAGGGCCAAGTAGTTGGCAACGTAGATCTGCTGCGCAATCAATTCCCCGGTATACTTGGCGTGGTCAATACCGCCAAACAAGATGGACCCCTTGTCAGCAGAGACCGAGTTCAAGTACAATGAGTAAGCACTCTTTTTAATGAAACCTTGCTTCTTCAAAGTGATTGGGACATTGTCGTATTGCTGCTCAGCCACTTCGTTGCCCTTGAACCCAAGACCAAGAACTCCATTGCCAGCAGTGTTGGAATGGACGTCAGCAAATTGTTGCTTCTTCAAAGTGGCACCAGCAATGCTGACTTTGTCCAAGAACCAGTTTCCTGCAGCAGTTGTCCCATCAAAGTACTCAATTGAGAAGGCGGTGGTGAGGTTGACAGACGAGTGGGAGGTTTGTGCGTTGTACGTGCCATACTCTTGACACTCAGCACTGCTTGAGTCGCAGCTAGCAGCATCAACGACCCATAAATCAGACGACCCAGTGTCAACTAAAACCGTTTGTCTTTGCCTGTTGGAACCAACATAGATATCGGCAGTGTAGTAGATCTGTTGGTTGTCCAATTCTTGGGCACGGTACAATCCTCTCTTCTCGTTGGTTGCAGCTTGGTGGATGTCGAAGTCTAAGGCAATGACCCCCGACGTATCATCGTCCGTATCGGTGGTGTTGACTGGAGTAGCAGAAACAAGTGGTACAGCAATGGCCAACAATGGCAAGGTAAACTTCATTGGTGGTTGGTTTTGATTGTAGTTTCTAACATTGGAGCTAGTGGAGGTTGGCATACTGACTTATTTATAGATCAAACCCATCAATGTATGTAATTACAACGATTACCAGATATTTGACAGAAAGGACCAAACTCTGAAACAAAAAAAAAGCTTAAATGGTGTCATTGTTCGGGCTCAACAGCGGAAACCCAACAATGCTTTCCGAATTGGACTAATAAGCTCCCCATTGTCATCGAGGAAACTGCCCCATAATTCTCGGTCATATACATTATGAACAGGCATGAGGAAATCTTCTGAAACCCCATTGTGCTCAACAATTAATAATCCCGCGTGGAGTCCGATCTGATTGCTCTTGAACAACGTGCTATTCACCTTCTTCGGAGTTACCGATAGGAACTTAAAGTCGGCAAAGTTGTCGTCGTTTAGTAAGGTGACGCCGAATTTCTGGAGAACAGGGTCTCTTATTTGGTTCTTCCTTCCGCTTTCTAACTGGAAAATAGCCGGGACGACTTGGCCACAACGGAATACTGGATACTTCCCCTGGAGCTCTCTGGCTAAGTTAGGCAACAACTGGTAGTGGGTCTTGGCTTCGTACTTGAACACTCTTCGAGGTTTGTCGTCGTGGCTCCTTCTACCTATATCTTTTTCAAGCGCCTCAATCTCCCGGTCGATAGTTCCGCTGGTTTTCTTTGGCGCCCTAGCAAGCGGAATCAACCCTACATACCTCGTTGTGATCTTTAGGTTGCCTGCGCTAGCAAATGCTTTGCGTACTTTATCGGCCCATTTCTTATTCCTTGGGATGATCAAACCTCCCGTGACAAATCGATCGAGCCGTTGCAGTATTCGAAACTGCGATGGGGAGACGTCTGGGAGAAACTTTTGGAACTCATTGGTGAGTTCATCAACGATATTGTTACGACCATCTACAGCACACGTTATACCAGCGGGTTTGTTGACGATGACATAGTTAAATGTACGTTTGACGATGTCTAATTTCATGAGTTACGGCTGGTGTTTGTACAAGGTGGAAGAAGTTTTCTTTTTGGTGATGCAATTCACGCTATTGATTGGGATGAGCGGTTCTTTGCAGACTAATTAGTCCTCTATGGTCTTTGGTTGATGAGCCCGAAATGAAAACACGGACCTGGAGTCATGTTTTGCCAGCAATCCTGACTCATCATCCCAGAAAACAAAAACATCATCCGCACAATACAAAAGGGAACCGAAAAGACAACTCTTCTTTGAGGACAACCACACCATCCATACCATGAGCCGCCGAAGCAACGATCCCACTAAATCCCTCAGGTTCCTACAGATTTCCAAGTTGATGCGTGCTTTCAAGCCCGTCACCATCAATGGCTCGCCATCACGAACCATCATCAAGGAAGTCAAGGATAAGGAAACGGCTGAGCCAGAGTACTTCAAGTGCTACAAGAACCATGCCCGTTTATCGTACTTGCAGAAGTACTTGCTCGAGTTTATGAGGCACCAGCCTGAAGAATCGATATACTTGTCACTTGTGGTCAAGCCGTCGGACCCCGAGTTCCCTTATGACTTGGAGAAACTCAAGATCAACCTCACGATCCCAAGCAAGTTCCCGGAGGATAAGACGCAGAGACCCCGTATTGTGGTTCTAAACGACGAAATCCCCAGAGGGTTTGCAGTAAATATCGAGATTGGGTTCAACAGAATAGTTGATTTGGCACAGGGGGTGATCAAGGACGACGAGATTGAGTTGGTTGAAGGTATCGGCTTGACGTCAATGATCTTGACCTTGGACAAGCATTTGGAGTTGTTTTTGAAGCAGGAGAAGAAGGACACCATCAAGTTTGTGAAATCCAAGAAGAAGCCAGAGAAGGCTAAGCCTGCCCCACCAGCTCCCAAACCAGAACCCAAGCAGCAGCCACAGCCAACGCAGAAACCCAAACCCCGTGTGACTCCACAGATGAGAGAACACAGGCAGCAGTTGATTGATGAGATGTGTTTCAAGCTACAAGAGTCTGTGCGCTTGTTCAGAGACGAGAATTATAAAGTGACAATCCCGGTGTTGCAAGATTCAGTCCCAGAGCTTTGGAAGCAAAACGGTAGTGTTGATCTCATGTTGCACATCCCAGAGAGCTACCCCCAACTGCCCTTGGGTATCTCATTCAAGAATAATTTCAACGAGAACCTAGTCATCAAGTTCTGCAAAGAAGACCAGTTCGAGATGGTGAAGATCATCAAGAAGTACAAGATGTACGAAAAGAATATCAGCGCAAACGTGAGGCAATACGACTTTGGCAGCGACAGTCTTCTTGTAATTCTCAACTGGTTGACCAACAACCTTGACAAGTTTATTGAGGACCAAGAGCTATTCCGAGAAGATGTTGCTCATCCTATAGCGGTATGAGGGTCGGACGTAGTTGTATAGTCGACAATCGAGCTGAGACAGCAAATAGGGTGCGCCTCCAAGTGGTGCCAGTGTAGAGACCATAAAATGGCAAAGATTAGGTAGTAACAAACTACTGGTTGCGCATAGTCCCTCTCCTGAGTTTCTGCTTCGATCGGTGATAGGACCTACTTACACAGAACGCGTCCACACCTCTTGAGGAAGTTCGCCTGGATTAAGTCCGTATCGCGAGCCATATTTGGTGAGGAGGAAAAAAACGTGCCTGAATATCACGTGCGAGCCGCGTGAGTAGTCTATAGCGTAAAATGATCGATGTGTATTGGGGAAGAAACTACAAGACTGCAAACTAATAGACCTTGTTCAAGAAGGTCTTCTTGGCAAAGTCCCAGGAGTCGTCGGAGATTCTGCCTCTCAAAACTGGGATTTCACTGCCTGGGACGTAGACATCTTCAAACAAAATGTCCATCTTGGCTTCTGGTGGGGCATCGGCTTCAGCAGCGGCAACTTGTTCGTCAACGTACTTTCTGGCCTTCTTGTCGTAAGCCTTGATCTCCTCTTCGTCGGCAATGCCCTTGTCAATCAACAGAGCTTTCAAACCGGCAATTGGATCGTTTCTGGATCTCATGTGCTGGACTTCTTCTCTGGTACGGTAGGTGGTACCTGGATCACTCATAGAGTGACCACCGTATCTGTAGGTCTCGTACTCCAACACGAGAGGACCGTTACCTTGGGATGCCCAGTCCTTGGCAAACTTGGAAGCCTGGTAGCAACTCAACACGTCCATACCATTCACCTTCAAACCTGGGATGTATTGACCTCTCTTGTAGTATTCAGTCATGGCAGATGATCGGGAACTAGACGTTCCCATACCGTATCTGTTGTTCTCTGCACAGAAAACAACTGGCAAATTCCACAACTTGGCCATGTTGTATGCCTCAAAGACCTGACCTTGGTTAGCAGCACCATCACCATAAAGGGCAAACGAAACATCGTTGGTGCCTCTGTACTTTTGAGCAAAGGCCAAACCAGCACCAAGTGGAACCTGAGCACCGACAATACCGTTACCACCGTAGAAACCAGGTGCAAACATGTGCATGGAACCACCCTTACCGTGTGAAACACCAGATCTGCGGCCCATCAACTCAGCCAAGATGGCCTTGACAGACGCACCTCTCATGTGTGCAAACCCGTGGCATCTGTAACTGGTGATCACGGTGTCCTGTTTCGAGATGGCATGCTCAATCCCAACGGCAATGGCTTCCTGACCCACAGACAAATGACAGAACCCACGAATCTTCTTGGCCTTGTACAACGCGTCGGCAGCCATTTCCATTCTTCTGATGACAACCATGTCCTTGTACATCTGCAACAAGTTCTCCTTTTCAGTCTCGAACGACAAGCTTGGGATCTCCAAGTTGTAACCCTCAAAGGAGCTAGCTGGCAATTCGATCTCGACCAAGTCCGAGGCAGATTTGGCCATGGTTCTTCTCGCGATGACGGTGGCGCCGGCCAATTGGCGACGAGCAGCGGATGTGCGTAACATTTCGTGAAGTGTATGTGTGTGTGTGTGGTGATACGTGAAAGAAGAGTGGTTGGTGTTTTTCTATTTGGAAACCCATCTATCGCTTTTTTTTTGCTCTCGGGCTGAAAGAATGGTTGACTGTAATCCGTAGAGCGAGCGGCCACGGAGGTTAAACCCCGAGGGGGAGGACAAAAAAAAAAAGGCACACCTTGCTTTATAGTACTTGGACAGATGTTTTTTGTCGCGTGAGAGCGGGAGTTCCCATTGAGGGGGACCAGACACTTCTGTCCACATCTATGAAACACCCATAGAAGTTCTGTACTCCACTTCCCATGGCACCCACAACGGCTGCAATATGATGGACAAGATGAGGGGTGTTTTCCACCGTTGTCTTTTCCTTGCCACTTTTTTCACCTCAACTTTGCTCATGTTCCTCACCAAAACACCTTTTCTCACTGGGACCGTATTTTTCCGTATGCGGATGCATTTTTTCTTGGCAGCACCTTGATGCCAAACATCTTTATCAACCGTCTTCCCAATCGTCCTGCCATTTCCCTCTCCCCATTCTCTCGCAGTCACGGTTCTCACTTGAAATTCTCCTAAACGTTCCACCACATTAATAATAATAATAATAATAATATCACACGCAACCAGTAAAACGGGGCTTAGGCTCAGGTTTCCCCCCGTTACGTAGACGATATGTTGGTCTATAAATACCCGTTGATCTCCCCCTGTTGTTCAATTTCCCAGTTACCCCCTTTTCCCACACCACACTTACCTCTCCACCAATGTTCGGTATTTTCGAAGAAAACCATCAAGAAGTCTACAACGGCGGCCACGAAGCCAAATTCTCCCACGAAGTTGTGGCTGGTGCCGCTTCCTTTGCCGCTGTCAAATTGTTTGAAGACAAACAAAGAAGAGACGGTAAGCCAGTCAGCCACGCTTTCGCCAAAGAAGCCATTGCTGCTCTTGCTGGTGCCGAAGCTGACAAGTTGTTTGAAACCAAGGGCTTGGACCATTTGGACAGAGAAAGAGTCAGGCGTCAAGCCATTGACAACGCTCAAAGAGGCTACGACGACCATTACGGTGGCCAGGACCGCTGGTACCCAGACTCCCAGCCTCCATTTGATTACCAAAGATACTAAATAGGTAAATAGGCGAGGAGAATACAAGCCGTAGAACCTTTTTCCGTTGTGTTTGGTCGTGCGCACCGGCCCGTGTTAAATTCCAACTCTATTCTCATCTAGGAATGTTTTGCGGCTTTCTCAAGCTTTTTACAAATCCAGAAATCTGAAACATGGGAGTCATTACTTTATCGAGAGAAGAAAAATCCACCACATCCCTTAATTGCCTGCTTTCTGTTGCCTCCTGATCAGCTACTTCTTCTTTCTTCTACTAACCCACCCACCATGCTACAATCCAGTCCAGATTTCAAGAAACCAAAAGACAAGAAGAGCTGGAAGGACTTCTTAAAGACAAAGAACGGTACCAAGAATGACACCACCACAATCTCACCCAAGAGGACAATCTCATCCAGGGATACCATCACCGGGCCGTTGCTGAGCACCCCAATCTTAGCTCGGACACCGTCGTTGGGCAACACGATCAGTACCCCAAGCACAACCCCGGCCAGCGCTACTTATTCCAGCCCCCGTCCAGAGAAGATCCCCACCAGAGACCCTTTTGCCGACATCGATCTCGGGCTAAACATCTCGTTTGCCAACATCCTCAGCAGCAACAAACAGGGGGCGTTGCCAGAAGTCATAGAGGACGACTCCAAAGAAAAGTGTTTTATATGCGAGGAGCTGCTTTCCAGTGTGTTGAAAGCCGAGAGAATCGTCAAGCTCAACTGTGGCGACCTGGTTCACTGTGAATGCTTCAAGGCATATTTTAGTGACGAGATCCCTCTGGTGCATGAGTCTTACACCAGTGGGCAGACAATTACCTTTGGCAAGAACTGCAAAGGCGCCAAGTGCAACAACACCAGGAAGGTGGTTCTCGACACGGGCAACTGGAATTTGATATCTACCAGGAAGCTTTCTCTTATCCCGAAACGGCCGGCTCCCCACCCCAAGACCCACAGTGTTAATCTCACGGCACTAAAGTCAACCCTTGATGGACAGGACGTGAGTTTGTACCCGTCGATGAGAAGACGAACTCGTGCCAGTTTGCGAAGCAGTGGCGTTGGATTCTCCACTCGTTCACCATCGCCCGACCCGACAATCTCAACCGTTACTACCGACACAGACTACGACGTGGTGGATGCAGAGACGATCAGGAACAAGTTGATCAGGTTCTTGTTGGACAACTGCGCTAACGTCAACTTATCCAAGCTCTTCCAGCTCGGACACCTACGAGTTGCCGACGAACTATCCGTATGCATCGAGCCCATGGACTACTTTGAGACCCGATACGTGTATCTCTTCGAGAACTGCATGGTCATTTGGAACAAGACCGAGGACCCGGTGTTTGTGCCGGTCAAGGAGATTCAAATCTCGTCGCGTGGAGCTATCCTACAAGTCTACCAGAAGGGACCAGCCACCCCAAACTCAACGTTACTCCAGTCGACTTCCAGTGCTATAGTGGAAAAGTGGGTAGTGGCTGTCTCGGATACCAACTTACAGCTCCCGGGCAACGTCATCACTTCGTCAATCAATACCGACCATGAAGATACGAAATCAGAGAGCGTTCCGTCAACTATTAAATACGCGATGTCTGAGTACTCCCACGACGGTGATTCCGACTCCGACGTAGACTCCGACGCCGAAGCCATACAAGAAGCGTTGAACAAAGATACCGTGACCAAATGGGAAGAGTTGATTATAGAAATAGATAATGCATTAGTTACAAACTAGCGGTGATTCTATCCATGTCCTCTAATATACAAGAAATCCAGTGATCGCGCTCCTGTCGACTCTTGGCGGTAAATATAATGCTCTTCCCTGTAACGCCTAGCTTGCGTATCATTGTAAGCAACGGAGGGTTCTTTTGGTTCTGCTTGGGTACTTCCATCTCCGTCGGGAGGTTCTTCTCGTACTGCGTCAAGTTCCTCTTCTTGCCAAACCACAACGTAAAGCACAACAAGTGGTCTTCCTCCATCGACCGCCATCCATCTGGATACACCCTTGGAACGGAGTGCTTGTCTGACTGTGCTCCACGAATCTCTGATCCAGCCGTCAACAAGTCCAACTCGGCTAGCCGTCCGCTGTAGAGGTAGCAATCCACTAACGGGATTGTTATGTAGTGTACAAAACAAGACGACTGTTTCCAAGTACCACTGACCTTGGACCTCTTGAACGTGTGGTAGACAATCAAAAACCCCGGGCACAACACAGCATAGAACCGGTTGAAGCTAGCATGCTTTTTGTTCTTTTGGTACAAGTACCCACTTTTAATCACCAACATGTTGGGGAGAAGATGGTTTATGCCCACCGTGTTGGCCAACGCATTCTTCCCTTCAAGGTAGTCGATTTGGTCTGGGGCATTCGAGTCCACATAGTTGTTTATTGCCAACCGACTCTTGTTCTGCGCTTTGGCGTTTATCTGCTGGCAAAGATTGTTGTTGCTTCTCGCCCGCCAGTACCCACTTACTTTCAGCAACTTTTGCATCCACACCTGGCTGATGTCTCTCGAAGGCGCCTGGAGTTTTATCACGCTCCTATTCTTGAGCACAAGTTCAAAACACGACTCGGTGATGTCATTGGAGCTGACCAACTCGGGTTTCGAGTACCACAAAGTGCACTGCATCAACTTCTGCGTCGGCGTTGCACTGCTAACTCTGATGTCAACAATGTCTGCCACGTCAATCAACCCTTTGGCATTCACAATCAAGTCTGTCCTTCGCCCAATCTCTTTCTCCACGACTCTAACATGCTGTGAGCACTCCGTTAACAACTCGGTTATGCGCTCGGGGTCAAAAAGGTTTTGTTCTATCACTGCGTTCGAGTAGTGCCCATCTGGTGGAATTGCTCTATAGTACTTGGTGAAAAACAACAAGTTTCTGTTGGTGAAAAAGTACAGAATCTTGAAAAAGTCTCGGAACCCAGACTTTTCGTGGCCCTCGGTGTTTGTAAGTCTGCCCAAGAACCCTTCTATTGGCATTGGCTCGGACTCTATGGAACACTGCTGTCTGTACTCTAGCTGATACAACGGCAGGAACAACGAGTTTTGGATGAATAACAACTCGGCCGTGTTTCGTGTCCACTCTATGCGGTCATAGTGCCGGAAACAGAACCACGAATCGCGAGGGTGTTGCGGGACCTTGCTGTAGATAAAGTCTTTCAAATACTGCAACAACTCATCAAGAAGCACTTCGTATCCATTCTCCCTCTTGATGACAACCAAATCCTGGCTTTTCTTGAAGAAGCCATGGAGTAATGTCTCCGGGACTGTCACCTGGAGAAACCTATCACACGCCGGCACATAAATGTTGAACACTCTGTTCAGTGGAATGCCCAAAGCCAGGCTCATAAAGAACAACCAGCGTAGCGAGTTCTCCTGGTTGTTGAGTCGCAAAACGTATTGGGCGGTGTTGGCAACAGTCACGCTAATCGTCTTGTCCAAATAACTATGGAAGCACACCTCGATGTCAGAATTTATCCGGAACGCAAACTTTGGGTGGGAGAAATTTGGCGACTTATCAATCTCATAGAACTGCAACATCAATGGCTCCGTGGGTGAATCGGTCTTTCTGATCACAACAATAAACTCTCTCCATCGCTCTAGAATTCGCGTGTCGATATCATCGTACGACTGGCAACTCCCGACCAGCTTCTTTACCATCACGAGAATTTTATCAATCCTAATAATCTCGCCCACCTTGTATGACTTGACGATGGAGTCCTGGATCCGGCTGTGAGTAGCTGTCGGCTTCCTATCTCCAGCAGCCTTCTTTGAAAACCGTTTCAACAGTTTCCTAAACCGCCTATTCTCCTCCTCCAATTGCACTGGATCCATCAGAACAGTGGTCTGCGGGTGGGGCATCTCGAACTTCATCTTGGGCAATGACGCATGGATAGTGAGTAGCGACGGGTCTCCAGACGTCTCGTTGGCTGCTGCGGGTGAAAACAAGGCTGATCCAGCCGAGTCTTGTGTTCGATCTGGGGAAGTTGCAGATGACAACGCCCGGGTCAGATCCTCGTCATCGTCGTCACTCTCTATGTTCTGTAGGATTTCGTCTCTGCGCTTGAAGAACGACGTATCATTAGTACTCCCAACATACTGTTTGATGATATCATTGGTGAGTCGTAGTCGGGATGACCATGTTGGCTTCAATAACTTGGCAAGGGCAGCGTCTTTGTCGTTATGCCAAAGGTCGGGAACTCCCCCGACAAACAAGCTCCTGCCACATTTGGAGAGTGTTTCTGGAGTCAAGTAAGTCAAGAGGGTGCCCAAGTAGGAAGAACGGGGTATGGCGAACCTATTTTCATCAGGTGACATTCAATTCGGTCGAAGCATACAAGAAGAAGGTGGGCTGTAAAAGACAAAAAAAAAACACACACACACAAAGTTTATACATAGATCCTCGGGGCGCTAAAAGTTAGATTGCTCTGTGTCCTCAGCCCTTCACAGCCGGGCTCTCTCGCTCGGAATTAAGCGACTGCTGGCGAGAAGTGAAAAATTTCACGCATATACGCTGTAGGTCGATATCATCTGCTCCACCCACCCCACCAATGTTCCACCGTGCGGCACGACACTTTACCACCTCGACTACACTCCTCGCGAAGGCACCGCCAACCAATGCTGGAAAGAAAATCCTTGGACGTGCATCGAATAATCTTTCAGTAGGTCTCGTTGGGTTGGCCAATGTTGGCAAGTCCACCTTCTTCCAGGCACTTACGAAGTCAGAGTTGGGGAACCCAGCAAACTACCCCTTTGCTACTATTGAACCAGAAAAGTCTTTGGTGCTAGTTCCACTGGACAAACTAGTCCACTATGCCAAGATATACGGGTCCCAGAAAATGGTGCCCACGAACCTCACGATCTGGGACATCGCCGGATTGGTGAGGAATGCGAGCAGCGGAGCAGGCTTGGGCAACAAGTTTTTGAATGACATCCGCCAAGTTGATGGGATTCTCCAAATTGTCAGAGGGTTTGTTGACGACGAGATTGTGCACATTGAAGACAACAAGGTCGATCCGGTGAGAGACTTGGTTATCGTCAACGACGAGTTGATTCTCAAGGATTTGGAGATCATCGACCTGGAGGTTGAGAAGGTCAAGAAGTTGCAAAAGAAGCCCGGACTATCTGCCGGTCACTACAATATCAACCTAGAAACCTTGGACAAATTGTCAACCTTGTTGTATGATGGCATCAAGGCAGTCAACGGAGAATGGACTGACGAAGAGATCGAAATCATCAACGGGTTGAACTTGTCGACGGCCAAGCCAACGGTGTACTTGCTCAATGTCAGCAAGGAGGACTATGGGAAGCAGACAAACCAGTTCTTGGAGCAAGTGCAGGACTGGATCACCAACAACTCGCCCAACGACAGGCTCCTCATGTTCAGCGCCGAACACGAAACCAGGTTGAATGAACTCCAAGACGAAGAGTTGAAAGGGTATGTTGCTGACGTAGGCCGAGATTCGGCCATTGGCGACGTTGTTGACGAAGTCAGACTGGTTTTGTCTTTGATTTCCTTTTTCACCTGTGGAGATATTGAAGCCAGACAGTGGACGCTCCGAAAGGGAAGCACCGCTCCTGATGCTGCCGGGTTGATCCATACCGACTTGCAAAAGACATTCATCAACTCTATCGTGTACAAGTGGGACGACTTGAAGGAGTTGTCTGAATTTGACGAGAGCAAGTTGAAAGCCCAAGGCAAGCAGCACAAGTGTGGTAAAAAGTACGAGGTCGAGGACGGAGATGTTCTCATCATAAAAGCAGGAGGCGGTAAAGCTAGATAATAAATTGTATATAGACATCTTTATAGAACAACACATGTATATAAGGACTCTGGTGGGAACTCATCTCTATTAGACCCCTTCGTCGTCGTTCAATCCAATCATGGAACCGTCAGGGTTCATGTTGTCTGGTGGGGAGATGCTTGGCACGGTTTCCAAAACGATATATGCCAACCCAATTATGAAGACAATCAATCCGGCAAAGATTCTAAAAATAGAGCCGCCGCTCAAGCTGACACCAAGGAACGTATAGACTAGATATCGTTAGTACTCGCTCGAGTGGAATCATCTCTTCACAATACATACATATACCACGTCCAATGAAGGAGAATAAAAACGACGCGTACACGTAGGCTTCAGCGGGGACTCGGAATTCTAGTAATAGTTAGTAACACTTCAATCACTTGTAGTTGTTAGTCTTTCGACATACCTAGTCCGCCGATAACAGCTCCAAAGGCGATAATGTACAATCCAGAAACAAACTAATAATAAGGGAGAGTGGGAGTTAGTATTCGGGAAATTGGTGGGGGGACGCTGCTGACAATACATACTGAATGGCTTATCTTGATGTTAGTACACTGTTTGGGAGGTCTTTATCATGGTGAAAACACATACAAGCTGTGGAACAACTGGGAGAATCCTCCTAGCACCTAATGATTGAGTTAGTAATTGCTCTCTGATGGGGATCGCGCCTTCTTCAAACATACACAAAGGCCGGAAACAACCAAGTTGGTTATCTTAAAGGCCCCCGTCAAGTCTTGTCCGTTAATTGAATCCAAATTCATTGTTGGTGGTGGTGGTTGAAAAAGCGTAGCAAGAATAAGCTCGGTGAAATTTTGTATTTTTCCTTTAGAGTTCTCGTTTCCTCGTCGAGCCTTATCGTCGGCCACACAAGTCCGCAATTGTTGGTCAGTCTGGCAGGAGTAGCACAGGGGGGGGGGCGTTTGAACTTTGTCCAGCTATCACACCTCCAACTAGCCTGGTCCTCTATGTAGATCGATTCTTTGCCTATGATGTAAGACTGTATCACGTGACTATTTTATCCACTCACACACGACCCGCAATTGTTTAGTGAGTGAAACACTGGCAAGGAAAATTTTTTGAGATTTTTTTTTTTTTTGTTTCTTATTTGTTTTCATTCCTATCTCAACCATACCTTTATTTTTGACCTTCTTTTGGTGGAGGTTTTCAATCAAGCTGTTCCAGAAAAATGAATGAAACTTGGAGGTCTCGATTAGAGGAGATTCTGCACATAATAGCAGACCCGTTCTTGCGAGACTTTCTGAAGACTGGCACCACCGACAAAAACCTAACGTTGATCCAACAGCCGGAAAAGGTTGTGGAACACCTTTTCAAAGAGGCAATCATCGCCTCTATGGAGGAATCCATCTTCCATCCCACCATACCGATAGAGGAGTTGAAGAGGCGACAGGAAGCACAGCTTGAAGGAGGTGCAAGGAAGTTCCAGAAGAACAGTCTTAGCACAAAGAAGGAAATCAAACCGTCACAGGTCAAATCACTAAAGCCCCAGGATGTAATAGATCAAGAGCAGTTGAAATTGTTCCTAGAGAAGCCATTGGACCAACTCGAGATCATCACCGCCCCGTCTCAGTACCCCACAAACCCACAGACCGTTTCACCCTTGGCAGAGTTGTACTATTTAACACAGACACTTCCGTTGATCAAACTCCTTCCCGGCAGCCATAAAGTGTTGATGACAGATAATTTTGAGCTGGCGTTGGCAGAGGGCAAGATAGCCGTGTTGTATTCGCGAATCGAGGAGTTGAAGCGACAGGGTAAGTGGTCCTTGCGACAGCCCCAGAAGTTTTATGATCCTTTCAAGTTTATAAGGAGATCCAAGAAGAGGACATTCCATTGGGACTATTTGCTACAGGAAGGCAAGTGGATGGCAGATGATTTCAGAGAAGCGCTGAAGTATAAACGATGGTGCTGCATAATTATGGCTGAGGCGGTGGAGGAGTACTGGGCCAGAGGTAAAGAGGTGTGCATAAAGAGAAAGCCAATCAAGTTCTTGGAGCGTTCAAACGACGACGACAAGATAGAGGTGGATCCCGTCGATGACAAACCAGCCGAGGAGATACCCGTTCCTGAAGTTAAGACCGAGCATCCACCGGAGACCATTGACACTGCTTTATTGGTAGCCAAGACCAATGGACACCACGACCACACTACTGTCCAACCACACCCCACGCCTACACAAGAATCCGAAGAGCGTATATTCAAGTCATACATCACCCTTGAAGATTTGAAGAAAATCGATCAGTCAATCGTCCGCAACCTACCGGCGTTTTCAGCTTTTGACAACCACACACTACAACCAAAGGAATTGCCGATCTCGTCCGTGTCGCGGTTGTTGTATCCACTAGAGAGTGATGAGCAATGGCACAAGATTGTGCTTCGAGACCGAATTGACGAGACCAGCGTGCTGCAGGGTCCACCTGAATACCAAAAGGGATTGTTTGGGGCCCAGTCGCATAGGAGATTCACTCCATTGAAACCGCCAAAGCCACCCATGATCAAAAACATTGAATACAGATCGCCAACGATATGGCTACCGCAGGAAGACAAGCGGCTTATTCACTATGTTGCCGAGTTTTGTTTCAACTGGGATTTGATTGCTGAACATATACTGACTTCTTCTTCTGCCGTTAGTCTAAAGAAGTACGAATCAAACATCGAAAGAAGGACGCCGTGGCAGTGCTTTGAGAGGTATATCCAGTTGAATGACAAATTCCAGTTCGCCGACATGAAGGGCGTGTATGCTTACCATGCCCAACAATGGCTAGAGCAAGCCCACAAGGCACAACTGACTACCAAAAGAAGGATATCGCCATTGGGTGTCGGAGTCGAGTCCATCCAAAGAGGTAGCAGAAAGTTACGCTGGGCGTCGATGTTTGATGCGATGCGAAAAGCGATGAAGAAAAGGGAGATAGTGGCGGCCAAGATTAACCATAGAAAGTCAACAAACGAAATCCAGGCCAACCAACAGCAACAACAAAGCCCATTGGATCCTAAGCCAAACAATGATAGAGTTCCCACCCCAGCTGAGTTGTCAAAGTTGAAGTTTGAGAGAGATAAGGCGATTAATGATACGATTTTGAACCAAACTATCAGCAAACAGAGATTATTGCAACACCAGCAACAACAACGACAACAACAACAACAACAGCAGCAGCAACAACAGCATCAGCACCAACAGCAGCCACATCATCAGCAACCTCCGCCTCCTCCACAACAGCCACCGCAATCCCAGCCACAGCCACCTACCCATGCGCAAATGCATGCACAAGTCAGAAACGTTGGGTCTGCGCCGAAACCAATGTCAGCTGCCCGTGGCCCCATGCCAAATGGCCCGCCAAATGCTAACCAGATCATTTCTCCTCATCCTAATAATGTACCTATACGTCCACCAAACTCACAGAACAACCAGGTTCCTATGAAACGGCCAACAACCCCGAACGGTACGCCTTTGACGAATGAACAAATACAGCATTTGATCCAGATGCAGAAACACAGGAGAATGCTTCAGCAACAGCAACAGCAGCAACAACAGCAACAACAACTCCAACAGCAACACCTTCTCCCACAACAACAACAACAACAACAACAACAACAACGAATCAATCCTAATCAACAGGCTATGAGGATGGGTACGCCAAACGGCCAACAAGTAGCGCCAAATCCTGGCCAGCAGCAACAACAACAACAGCAGCAGCAACCTAGAAGACCGCTTTTCCCACCAGCCCAAGTTTCTATGGTTATCAACGAGATCCAGAAGCAGAACCCGGGGTTAGCCAAAGACCAGGTGACAAAACTTGCCGCTCAGTACCTTGCAAACCTCCTGCAGCAGCAGAGCAGGATGAACTCCCAATCTCCACAACCACAACAGAACTTTAGGCCGCTGCCGCAACAACTCCAGCAGATGCAAAGAAACAACGTGAGTCCAAATACTAGAATGGGTCTTTCCCCAGACAATGCCAACCACCAGCTCACCATGATGCAAGGCAGTCCCTCCTCGCCTTTACCGCAGCAGTATCCGAAAAACCAGTCTGCATCGCCGATGACCGGGTCCCCCAGTCTCCCTTACTCAGAAATGCAAGCTAGAAGAAATAATGGATCGTAGTGTATTATTATTATTAATGTTAAAAGCTAATGTACATTCTTAAATTAAGAACGGCCGAGACGCGTAGACCAGTTTGGATATAAATTTTTTTTTTTCCTGTCTACTTTTTCGAGCTCGCCAGACAACCACATCATCGTATCCCCCCTTGTTGTCTACCAGTATTACATGTCAATTGAAGAGGGCGTCGATGAGGAACTCAGAGCTGCATTGACAGTCACTCCACTAATCCATTTAGTGCCGAAGCAGGGGTTGGCTCCGTTGGTGAGCCCACTGGTGCTTGCCGAACCTGTCAGCTTGCCGTCGAGTCTCCCTGCCAAACAGATAGATATCCACGATAGCGAACTACTAGACTTGTTAGGAGCAGATTTGATGAATTACGATGATGACTCGGAGCTTATACAGTTTAAGAGATTCCCATCTACACAGAAAGTTGCCAGCGAAGTGCCCCTAAGTTCAGTGGAGAAGCGTCTCCTTGATCGGCAACAGGACAACCAGTACACAACCTCGGAGCAGAAGACCATTCAGGGTCCTAGACTATCTATACGGAAAAAGTACGATATGGATGATATCACGACTCACAACCAGACGTATGAGAGAAAGTTCAGCCGAGAGATATCGAAGGAAGTATCGCCGTCAACGAAACGAAGCGCCGATGAAGTCCCGGATAGTGGCAGGAAAATCGTCAAGTTTTCAGATTCTGATCTACGGAAAGCTGCTGCTGAAAAGGTGGAGCATCTAATCAAGGACGTCGATTTCGACGGTCCAAAGTTGGATGGGATACTAGAAGCGATCAAACTACTCCACAAAGACCTCGATATGGATGGATGCGTCAAGATACAGAAGCTTTGTCACGGGTATCTCGTTGACATGATGGGTGAGTTGGCCAAAAGGGACCTCGCAGACTTGCCGAGTGTGAACACGAACTTGCAGAGTGTGCAAAGTTGTGTCGTGGCGTCCAGTTGTATATTGTGGATCATGAACGACAACGTGGGCTCCAAGACCCTCCTAGTTGGCGAGTACGTAATTGAGATTGCAAACCTCGTGTACTTGATAGTCAGCTCACTTTTGGTGGCGATATCCGAAGGCCCTCCCGGTGACGATAGTAACCGGGCGTGGGTCGTTAGAATCGTATCTGAACTAGCTTCGCTATTGAGGCTGCTTGGCAAATTGAATTCAAATCTAAGTCTAGAAGAGGAAGCACTCACAAAACTTGAGCTTGCGTCCGTGCAGTTGGTTTTCGAAGAGCTGTTTAACCGAGGTAAGTCTATGTCACTTCCGATCGAATCACTACGGTCTTCAGCGGCGTTGTTTATTACCGATATTCACAAGCACTCCGTGTCTCAAAGACCATTCTTGTTGAACGAGTTGATCATGAATTTCCTCCGCCTACCGACAAAAAAGCTGGAAGCACGAAACTATCAGACTGAGAGAGGAGTCAAAGTGCAATTGTTTTCGATGATTGCTGTTAGAATCAGTCACGAACATGACGACGCTGGAAAGCTCGCATTGGGGATAGTACAGAGAGTCATTGAGAAGTTTGACGCAGCGTCCAAAGCCTTGTTTGAATTCTTTATGGAAGACTTGAATTTGATGTTGTCGTTCCCGGAATGGGCCGCTGGAGCTGTGCTATTGAAAGCGTTGGTTGAACAAGTGTTGAGTACGTTGATGCACAAAGAAAACCCACCGCCAGTTGAAGTCTACTTTTTGGAAGTACTAGCAAACACGTGCAAGAATGTACTTGTCTTGAAGAATGTGGCTGTTATGGCGGACAAAGAAGAAATCTTAGCACAATGCTCAAAGTACGGGTCACCAGATGCCACAGCATACATGGAGAGACTTCTTGAAGACCAGCCGGATGATAAGTTCTCGTATGTACAGTATTTGCTAAGGGGACTAGATGGTTTTACATCGGTGTTCTTATCCTCCCTTGGCCACCTACTAGAGAGTCCAAAGACCAAAATCAAGACCAAGACTGTCAAGATTCTTGCGATGCTATCGGAATACCACCCCAATCTATTAGCGTCTGCGGCGTTGCAGCAATCGCTATCGGCACGGTTATGTGATGAAGCAACGCTGGTGCGAGACGCGGCGTACGAGTTTCTTGGGAAGTACATAAGAGCACACCCAAACGACGCAGACAAGTTTTGCAACCAATTGTGTAATGCCTTGAGTGATGAAGGGATCTCCGTGAGGAAAAAGGCAATCCGGTTGACGAAAGATATTTACAGCATGTTTGGCGCTGATGCTAAAGTCTCGGTTGGTACTCGGTTATTGAAACGGTTGAACGACGAAGAAGATAACATCAAGAGCGAAGCAGTGACTATGATGATGGAGTGCTGGATTGTGCCGTTGGGTGACCACTCCAGATGCAAGACTGCCACGACTGAGATCATCAACCTTGCGAGATCGCACCACAAGACTTTGGAGAATCTTGAATTGTTCTTGGAGTCATATGTGTTCAAGAAACCAAACGTGCTGAACTTGGTAAGCTGTCTTATTGAGTCGCTTTTGGATTTTGTGTCCGATGATTCTGAAACTAAAGAAGGTGCATTGCTATTGCTTTCGATATGCAGTAAGTGCAAACCTGATCTCATGGGACAGAATCAGCTCATAGCGCTCCAACCATTCTTGACCGACGAGTCCAACTGCTCAACCAAATCATACCGGTTTGCCTTACGTGTGTTGAAGAACATTTTGCCCACCGTTACTTCATTGAGACCCGACTTTATTGATCCGGTGCAGGGTTTTTTGCTCAAAAAGTTGACCAAGTTCTCGCACACCGAGTTACATGAAGCTATTCCCAGCTTGTGGCAGTTCTGCAAGATCAAGAAGGATTTCCTGAAGATGGTGAATGCCGCTGTGTCTACAATGAAGATGATGCGAAAGTACATCGACCACAGTCACCGCGATAACAGACTCGCAAAATTGATCCAACTTTTATCTTGTTTAGTGAAACATTGTCAGTTGGAGAACCACCGAGAAACGTTCATCAATGCGGGAGTGGGGCTAAAGCACAACGAGCCTGTTGTGTCGTTAGCTGTAAAGTACGTTACGAGTTTCTGTCAAACGACAACTCCGCTGTCGGTAGAAGTTATTGCGGTGAGTAGTCTTCTTGTTACCTGTTCGAACTACCCGAGAATCCTAATGTCAGCTCCGGTGCTTGCTGTGTTTGATGGCGCTCTAGAATCGACACCGGAAATGATCAAAGCTGTGATTCAATCGATGATACGTTTCTTGCGTGAGAAGGAGAGCGCCAGCACCTCCACCAAATCCAACCTCGAAGATATCGTCGATGATGCATGTCCAGGGATAGTACAGCGATACATTAGTAGGATGTTGTCGCTCAGTCTTTCCGACAAGGGCGAGTATGCCTACTTGCCATTTCAGTTTGTTCAAGTCGCGTTGGAATTGGGGTTTGCCAACCCCAAGATCTGCATACCCACGATAATCGCGTTAGAGGCGTCGCCTGTTGCCATAATACAATCGTCTGCAACAAACATGCACAGGGAGTTGTTTGGCAAGCATGAATCGTTGGTTGATTCGAGTTACCAAGAGGGCATTAGGTTGGCGTTTGAGAATAAATTATTGTCCACCCAGTTCTTCTGTGTCGTGCACAGCATCTTGCACGCGTCGAAAATGGCAAGAAACAAGTTTATTCACGCGATATGCAGGTCTATGACGTTAGACAAAGTTGAGTTTTTGTTGTTTTGCATTGAGCGAATTCCCTTGGTGGGTTTCAGAAGCATGGAAGAGATTTTCATCATACTACTTGAATTGCAGGATAAGATCCATAGTGCCGATGCGGGAACTGTCGATCACGCCGCTGCACTTTCTGTTTATGCCATGATCGAATTATACCGTCATTTGACTGCTGTCTACAGAATTACTGACGAACAGGTAGAATCTTTTGGCGCAGGCAGCCTTGAGATTCATCAGAGGCACACTCCAAAGGAGTCCAAAAACGCTACTTTGTCGCTAGAATGGTTTCACGAGAATATTAACAACGCAGATTGTTTGGAAGAATGTATAAAGTATATAAAGGAGTTTGTATAGGTACGACTATCTTCGGTTTATCCAATTTTTCAAGCTTATAGGCAACTGGTACCCATTCTTGTACGTTGGGAGGTCAACAAACTCTGTACCGAAAAACCTACTCTCGCCTGTTTCGAAATCAATTCCAGACACATCGTCGACATCTTCTAATCTAACTCTGCCATTGTATCTAGGTCTCTTTCGTTTAGGTGTTCCAATATGTTCATAAACTTCTTCAATATCGTCGTAATCATCGACCTCGTCGTCGTCCGCCTCCTCCTCCTTTGTGGTGTCAACATCTTCTCCCCTCTCAATCTGCGTGTCTCTTCTTAGACTACGACACGGGGCATCTTCTTGCTCAACTTCAATGATTTTGGGTGGCGCAAGCGGATCGATAACCAAGCAATACTTCCCATTGAGATTGAGCTTGACGATGGGCCCGTATCTCTGGCGCCTTTCCCACTGTCGGTGATTTCTCAATTGGTCAATGGGTATGTCGTACTCGGGATCAGACTCGTCGTTGCCGTAATTAATATAGCTCTTGACATCGTTGTTGAACAACTCCTGCCTTTTCCTCCAGATGTCGTGCTTTCTCAATAGTCTTTCGATCTCGCTGATCGTCAAATCGCGCTTGCGTTCTAGCTCGTCGTAGTCCTTGACGTCTTTAATTGACGTTATTGCTGGGAGTGCTCGGAACCAGTGCAATTGGTTTAAGTCCTCTAGATGGGACTGTAGGGTATCCAACTCCCACAAGTTTTTTATTCGTTCTTCGTTGGTCATTTGTTTCTCGTTCCTCCTCATCTTACGATGGAATATTTCGTACAGCGAGTCCGGCAACGGATCTGTTTTGGCGGATTTTCTGGGGAGCGCTCGACTCGTCTGCGAAACGCCTGTCCTCACAGGTAGCTTGGGTAATTGCGAAGTATTGTGTCCATAGTGGTTGTAGGGCGACTGGCCAGCTTTCCTGTTTGTCGTTGATATCACGATGGGCTTGTTATTGTGTAAATACTCGTTGACGTTATCGAAATCGAACAAGACCGCATCGCTGGCTTTTGGTTTGGCGGTAGTGGACCGAAGCTTTCTTGATGAGGATTCACCGTTTCCGTTTGTTGAGGTTGCTTCTTCCTCCTGCTGGTGGCGGCGGCGGCGATGACGATGGGGTTCCATGACGGCCATACGACAACAAAAATAGCAAAACATGTTAAAAAAAAAATCACCGCACGCCCGCACATATACAAACTTGGCCGCGAGGGAGAAAGAAAAACTAACCGCACAAAGTGAACACCCTGTATCAAGTCCGACCCAAGTCCGATTGAGAATGATTAGAAAGAGGTTTAATGACGACAAACCGGTTGAAAGTGAGCCGGAACAGGAGGAGAAGAAAGAGAAGCTACAAAAGGTGCGCGCTGCCAACTGGAAGCTACTCCCTTTGGTTGCTGTGTTGTGGATCGGGATAGTGCACTTGTTTGAAAGAACCATTCCGTCCAGCGTCATATCCAAGTGTTTGTGGAACAATTGGGAAAGCTGGCAATCTCCCGAGATGTCCCACAGGATAGTGCTAATAGCTGATCCGCAGATCGTCGATGACTACTCATACCCCAAGCAGTCCAGGGTTCTAAACTTTTTCATCAAACGGTTGGCCGACAACTACCTTCACAGAAACTATGAATTGGTCGATTCCATCTTGGATCAAAACACCACCATTTTCTTGGGCGACTTGTTTGACGGTGGCAGATACTGGGACGACGACCAGTGGTTGGAGGAATTCCACAGGTTCAACAGGGTGTTCCCAAAGAAGCAGAATCGAAAAGATATCAGATCGATTCCGGGCAACCACGACATCGGGTTTCAGACCATCCACCCGCACGTGTTGAAACGTTTTGCCAAACACTACGGTCCGTCGAACGATTATCTTGTGTTGGGCAACCACTCCTTTGTGTTGTTTGATTCCATATCCTTGTCGCACCCGGACGAGGAGATCAACTCCTTGCTGGAAGAGTTTTTGAGTGGTCTCAATGACATGATCACCAACGATTATCCCAGAGTCCTTCTCACACATGTTCCTTTGTACAGATTCCCAGATACCCAATTGTGTGGCCCCAAGAGAGAAAAGAGCCATAGACCTTTCCCTTTGCAGAGGGGCGACCAGTACCAAACCGTTATCGAGTACGAAATCTCCAAAAGAATGTTGAACACGATTAGACCTGTGCTTATTTTTGCCGGTGACGACCACGACTACTGTGACATCACCCAGCCCTACGACAATGGCGGTGTTGCTAGAGAGATTACCGTCAAGTCTGCTGCCATGACTGGTGGGATTAAACACCCAGCATTCCAATTGTTGTCGTTGAACACCAACGACGAAGGCTCCGAAACCTTCCAAACGGAAATGTGCTACATGCCAAACGCGTTCCATGGCGTGTACGCGTACTTGGCGTTCTTGGTTATCTCCAGCATCATTCTTAAGAATTCTACCCTAGTACTTTTGAATGTCATCTTTGGCTTGTTTATAGTAGATATGTACCATAGATCTATTTAAATTTGAAAAACCTGTCTGCATAGCTTGGATTGAAGTCATCTCTTTTGCTGATGTATTGCCTCACGGTGTATGGTTTCATGTGGGCTAATTGGCCCTCGGTGATTAAAGAGTTGACCAAGTCGGCCTGCACGGTGAACAAGTTACCAATCTCTTTCAACAACTGGAATTGCTCTGACAATTCCGGGATCCCCCACTCGTCAATCACGCTCTGGTAGCGTAACACATCTTTCGTCAACACAATACCACCGATCGAATTAACGGTGAACTTCTTGTAGTGCTCCAACAACTGGTGCAAGACCTCCATGCCGATCTTGATTAAGATCTTTTCGAGATTGGCCCCGTTCATCGCCTTCAGGATGTTTGCGTGCACATCAACGAGGAAGTCACTGACCAACTCACATGCTTCTGTGTCGTCTTCAATGTTGCTGCAATTGAAATCCTTCTTCTTTTGCTTGGCCAACAAGGCTTGCAATTTCACCCTAAACTGGTCCAATGTATCCTTAAGGATGATGTTCAACGACGTCTCACACTGTGCAACAAACCCATTGACCAAGTTGCTCATTCTTGTCTTGATACTAGGGGTGTTCCTGGCAATGGGCAAGATGATTCGCTTGATGCACGACGACATCAAGAATAACAACTCACTGATCGTGCTGAACGAACGCAAGTAGTCCATGTTTGTGTTCTTTTTGGCTTCGTCATACATCACCTCTAATCCTCCACCGATGTAAAGCTTGCCAAAGTCGATGATCAAGATCTCCAAAATCTCCAATGCGCAATCTGGTGCTCTGCTGTTGCTCACCAACTCCAATCTAGCAACAGATTCAATGACACATTTCAACACCGTCTCCACGTGCACAACATCGAGTGATTTATACTCATTAATGGGGGTCTCTGGTTCTGAACTTCTGGATCCAGAACGCTCCTTAAGCTTCGCGGTGACATACTCCCTGAACTGGTTCATTCTCTTTCTTTCGGATGCAAAACTAAACCTATCATTCTCAGGTTTCTGTGGAGTATATTCAACGTTGTCCAAGTTTTCCAATCTAATCGCCAAACTTCTGTTCGTTATCACGGTCTCGTTGGCTGTGTTGAACTTGTGCACGATGCCATAAACAATCTCTTCAAGGTTCTTCTTTTCGCGGCTGAAATAGACGTTGTCACCAGTATACTCGATAAACAAATCAGAATATGACTGGTCGAGGATAGCTGCAAGCTCTTGTTCCTTGTCAAACTCCTCGGTAGTCAAGAAATCCTTGATTTCGGTGGTGAAATCTCCCACGATTGTCGACAATGCGTGCAAGATCCTGACGTGAGCCAAAGAACTGACCGTCAAAGACTTTTGCAACAACACCGTCACCTTGTTTCTTATAATCTGGGCATAAATTCTTTGTATGAAGATCTTGATAACGGGGACTGGGTCGGCAAACACCTTTCTGCTGATTCTGGCCCTCGATTTGATTTCAAACTTCAAGTTGTCGAATGTCTCCTTCACGTCAAGCTTAAAGTTGCTGTAGTTAGGGTCCGATAACAAGTTCCATTCGGCGTCATCCAACGTTTGCTCTTCCTCCTGGAACGCAATGTCGTTCTTTATCACAAACGTCTGGATGACATTAATGCCTTCATTGTACTCAAACAAAATCTGGGCAATCTCATTCATCATCTCAAAGTCGATGTCATTCTCGTCCTCGGCAGCAATCTCAAACTTACGCAACAACTCTGTTTCCATGGTCTCTCCAAACTTTTCAATCGTCGCAATACACTTCATCGACTTGGGCAGTTTCTCTTCAGCAACCTTCTTGGCCAAGTTTATCAAGTTCCTCACCGTCTTTGCACACTTCAACTTATCTTCGATTTTCCTGCTTGTTCGCAACGTCTCCAAGGGCAAGTACTGCTCCTTCGTGAAGAACCCATGGTAGGCTCTGATCAAGAATATAGTTTCCAACGACCTATCTCGCGAATTGGTAATCTTGCTCAACGTATTACCCAACGGATTGATTTTGCTGGACACGTCCAGGATCTGGTTATCCAACAAGTCGAACTTCTCCGTTGCTTGCTCGATTTGGTTGTTGAGTTCCAACACGTTTTCCGAATGCTTCAATTCGTACGAATCCACCTGTCGTTCGTTCTTCACCCTCTGGTCGTTGGCATCTATCTGTAATTGCTTCAATTCTCTCAATGTGCTTTCAAAGGTTCTGATGTACGGTTTAGGGTCGAGATATGCCTTGTTGTTGACTTCGGCCCCCTTAAGGAAATGATCCTTGCTGATTTCTTCGATGAACTCATTGACGGATTTCCCAGAAAGAAAGTCATCCACCGTTAGTAGCTTCTTGATGTTCTCATCCAATTCGTATATAGAGAAACTCATGGTGTGGTGGTGTGGTGGTGTGTGTGTGTTGTGGTCGGGTTTGTTGAATCACGCCGGATGTTGAGACAACAAAACAAAATCTACACATCGTGGAACGTACAGATGTCGCGGGCAATGTCGTGCAATGTCGGACTACAAATAATCAAAGGTAGAATTCAAAAAAATACATTAAATACTTATACAGTATACAACTTCCATTTTTTTAAATCACAATTAGTTGGCCTTTAAGGTCAAGTGACACTTACCACAGTATTGTCTGTCCTTCATGTTGGCCATGAAGAT
>JAJSEA010000088.1:0-38993 GCA_026724345.1 Candida sp. AC06 | reverse complement strand
CACTTTGCGCACGGTACCAAAGGAACCTTTACCAATAATCTCAAGTGTTTCGTATTCATCTATTAGTGCCATGTGTATTGTAGTGTAGTGTATTGTAGTGTAGTGATGTTGGTGGTTCTGATGGTGGTGGTGGCTTGTGGGTGAAGAGATCAAATAGTCTATTCTGGTCGCTCTATTTCTGGTCTCCCTTTTTTTCACGAGGGTAAAGCTGAAGCTGATTTCAGTTGTCTTGTAGCCATTCCCTTGTGACAGTCTGGAATGTTTCTGTGATCTTGTTGCCTATTAGGACAAAGACCAAAACAAAAACAACGGGAGAAAAAAAATCGTTCGTGGTGCGTGCACGGCAGTCACGTGATATACTGAGGGTCGTGCGTCGTTGTTCGGTTTCGAAAATTCTCGGAGTTGTTGTGCGTTCGCCGTACCGCATTGGGTTACTGCCACTGGTTATGTGTGAACCTTAATAACGGACCACATTAATAAGCTTTGGTTAAGTGTGACCTAAAAACGCATCGACGTGACCATGGTAGTATTAGTTAATGTCTAAACCGATGGAAGAACCCGGAAAAACTTTTTACTACGGACTAATGTCTGCCAATATGGTGTTGCTTTTTTTTTTTTTTTACTTTGGCAAGTCAGATGGTTATCCCGCAAAATTTTTTTTTTTCTTCACGACTCCACAGTGGTTAACTCGGCCATGGGGGGGGGAAATAATACCCTGGATAGCTGGTTTGTCCTCCTCTCTCACTTTTTTTTCTTATATATTATATATAATTTGTAAACGTTTTTGACAGGACAGGTGGCATAGTTACAGAATAATAATTGGATTATTAAAGTGGGAAGCGTATACCGGAACTCTTATACCATTTTTTTTGTTTTTCTGGGGCAAGTACATATCGCTGATCAAACGCCTAAGCCCACGACACAAAAAATCTCGGTACCACTTCCCTCGACTTAAGGTTGGAAATTTCTTTTTTTTGCCTTTGTCCACAGTTAGGGATTGGTCGCCTGGAGGGAGAGCGGACGCCGTAGATTGTGGTAGTACTGCGAAAGAGGGCATTCGAATTGGAAGAAGAAAGCGCAAGAGTTCAGTTCTGTGTCGCTTTGCCCATGTAGAGCAACCACACGACACGACACGACACGACACGACACGACACGACACATCCATACACACACACCTAGCAAAGATTACAATGGAGGGGAACAGACGGGACCCCAGATGAAAAAAAAAAAATTTGTATCTGCAAAAGCCCACACCTGAAACAATACACACAATGACTAAAGACGCTGAGCCCAACACTTCGCTACGAGATTGCCCAATGGCGGGGTGGGGGAGGGGAGGGGAGGGTAGAGAGAGAGAGAAGAGAGGAAGATATCTATCCGTAGTAATACACAGAAATAATACTAATACTAATACTAATACTAATACTAATACTATACGCCCCCTCCAGTTGGACGAGGTCTAAAGCAACTGAATCCGAATATCTGCCACCTCCACCATTCACCACTGTAAGCTAAAAAAAAAAAAAAACAAACTGTTCCAGGTTACACTACATTTTGTATTCCATGAATTTCTTTTTTCTTTTGTTCTTCTCTAAATAACGAGGAGAAGAATTTTTTTGTTTGATTTCCTCCCCCACGAAAGACAGAGCACTGAGAGTGAGAGGGCAGAACAGAACAGAACAGAACAGAGTGAGGAAAAAAAAAAAAAAAGAATCCATCAACAAAAATATAACACCACCCACCCACTCTTATTTTCGCCCGCCTTCCCTATTCTTCCTCCCCTAAGGCTTACTACTACTCACTCCAGATGAATATCATAGACCAACCAAAACCTAAAAAAGACCCCACGGTCAGACCTTACAAGTGCCCCCATTGTGACAAGGCCTTCCACAGATTAGAGCACCAGACAAGACACATTAGGACTCATACTGGGGAAAAACCCCACCAATGTACTTTCCCAGGATGTTCCAAAAGATTCAGCAGGTCAGACGAGTTGACAAGACACCTGAGAATACATACAAACCCAAACAGCAGAAAGAACAGGAAGAAGAAGAAAGATGTTATGTTGTTGACTAACTCAGATGGCTCCACCCCAACTTCAACATCTCCACCTCCACAACTGCAACCACTAAACGGCCTAGCCCAAGTCGTTGTCGCCCCACAACCCCAACACACAACCACCACCACCACCACAACCACAACCACAACCACCAACACAACAGCAATAACACCTCCAAATAGCATCACCACCACACGCGACGACAGGTCAGACGACCAGAGCCTCAAGAAAGTCACGTCATCTCCTCCCAAAGTCTCATTGCCTACCCCATCCAGGCCACTATTGAACAAAAACGCATCCACCCACAGCATAGATGTCCTTGCGTCCGCCGCCACAGAAGAATTACGAATGATGGAGTCCAAGTCCCTCCCATCATTGACCGACTACTTTGGCAAACTCAACAACAACAACAACAACAACAACAACAACAACAACGCATCCTCCACAGCAAACAATAAGACCACCACCCCCGGCCAGACAAACAGGTCGCAGAAATCCACACACTACAATTTCACCATGGAGAAACCAACGTTCCAGTTCCACGACACCACGAACTTGCACTACCTTTCCAACCTTGCATTTAGAATGACGCCCGTGAAGACACACATCCAAGAGGACTCGGACTTGGACTACGTCAAGCAGAAGTTGAAGCGGTCCCGCCCAAACAGCCCCGGCACAAATATGTTGATGAGTAGTCATAGCAACGTGCATACTTTGCCTAATAGTCCGCTCTTGGGGTTGTCGACAAACACTACCCCGAATATATCTGCTAGCAACAGTAGCACCAACTTGACGTCGTTGGCTATGACCCCCGCGGGAAACGTCGTGGGTATCAAGTCCTCCAGCCTGCTACAATCCCAATCAACTGATGCATTACCTTCGATTAAGAGTCTAAACCTACCTGAGTTCACTAAATAGAGAAATGTTACTTTACTTCCTACACCCCACCCCCCCAAATTCTTTTAATTAATTACTTCTATAATGTATGTACTACTTTCCCGTTCTGTATTATCTCATCAACCAACCAACCAACCTAAAAAGAAATAACAATAATAATAATAATAATAATACTTCTATGTAATTACAATTATATACCTACTTGCCAAATCTCATTCTCATCTTCGATTCTATCACTAAACAACGTTTCTTCATCTCCACCCGCCTCGATTCTTTCTCTTTCAACACTAGCCAATCTAGTAGCAACTCTCTTTGTGTAATCGCCAATCGATCTCGCAACAATTGTGGCGCCCGTGACAGTAGTCAAATTCTCACCTTTAAACCACGATTCGAAAACTTCGTTGCCCCTTTCAACCATGCTGAACACTTCAAGGTATGCCTTCTCAGCAGCCAATTTGATCGGGATGATTGGATCCCTGATGCTGCTAAAGATGCTTGGAACGAGCACATCCAAAACTTCGGTCGTGAGTTGTTCGTGCTGCTTTCTAGCAAAGGTTCTCACCACGACTAATGACAATCTTCTTGTGTCGGGAGATGATGATTTGGGTTGAGCAATGTTGGCTGCAAGTTGGTTGATCAACTCGGTGGTGTCAATGCCGCCTAACAACAACATCTTACCGATAGCTATGGTGGCATTATCACTCATGTAGGCACTGCTGGAATTAGCACAGTTGTTGATGAATTCAACAACCTGTTCATTCTTGACGTGTTCTGGACTGTACTTCAAGAATGAATTGATTGCAAGAATGGAAAACTTGGATTCTTCGTCATTCAAGATATTCTTCAAAATGTTGCTTGCTTCTTCGTCGGATAAGCTTCCAGCTAAGGAACCAATCAAGATTGGATCCATTTCTTGTTCAGCAACCGCCAAGATAGATTGCTTGGAAGCTTCACTCAAGTTCTTTCCGGCTTGCTCAACAACAACCAACATGGCTTTCAACATGGAGTCTTTAAATTCAGTAGTCTTGATACCGTTGACCAATTCAGTAACCAACGAATCAACTCTTGGCTGGAACTTGATCAATGTACCCAAAGCCACAACAGCTCCCTTTCTCAATTTTTCATTGTTATCAGATAACGATCTAACAAAAGTTCTTTGCAATTGTGGGATGAATGGTCTCAAAAACTGTGGAATCTTCAACAACAAGTTGTTCAAAGCAACCAAAATAGCAGCTTTAATATCACTTGGCACTTTCTCACCAATAACTCTGATCAATGGACCAGTCATGGTGGTAGAGAATGGTCTCAAGTTGTCAGCTGGAGTCTTGTCAATAATATCGGCAATACCCAAAGCAGCAGCTTCCTTCTGGTTACCATACATCAAACCATGCAAAAAGATTGGCAAAATACAGTTTGGCCCCTTAGGCAATTTGAATGCCGGGACATCGATACAGAGATCCAAGGTTTGTTTAGCTGGTTTAACCAACTTCTCAAGATTTTCCTTAGGCTGTTTCTTGACCAATGCAGACAAGGACTCAAAGGCACCTTTGACCACGTCTGGAGATGGATCTGCCAATGACAAAATCAATCTGCTCACCATATCTTCAAGGTACATCGAGTAGTCGATATCGGTATTGTCAAAGAAGTTACCCAATCTGGAGAAAATGAAAACTCTTCGCTTTGGATCTTCGTCTTTCATTAATCCCATGATGATTTGCATCAATTGATGGACACCGTCATCTTCAACAGACAAGACAACTTGGTCAATAGCATCGCTTTCAGCGTCCACCAAAGCGTTGATAATAACAGACAATCTCTTGTACAAGGCAGTACCAGCAACTGGTGCCAATGAAGCCAAAGCTTCGGTATCGATCGGTGGCGCAAGCAAAGTAGGCAACAAGATTGGGAAGATGACATCGGCTTTCTTCAGCATGATATCCTTCATAGCTAATAAAGCATTTGGATCCTTCAATCTCTTCAACAAATCCGGAACAATCTCATCAATGACAACCTTACCCAATTCATCCTGCAATGCATCAAAGGCAAGAGCAGCTTCTTCCCTGGCGGTAACAAGACCATCCTTGATGATATCAATAAAGATATCTTGATACTCAACCAAACCATCGTGAGAAGTAGACTTGATCAACTCGGTAATAGCAATACAGACACCTTGCTTGTCGTCAGATTCTTGCAATGTAGGCAACAATTGACTCAAGGCGTTGGCACCAACACGACGAACCATTTCTCCCAAGGTTTGAGCCGCAATAGTTCTTTGGACGTCGTCGTTGGAAGACAATCTCTTGACAACGATGGAAGTAAGCGCTGGCAAGATTTCCTTAACAGTCTTAGGAGTGTTGGCAACCAAGGCTTTCCAGATATCAACAGTGGCATTTCTAACGATACCAGCAACATCGGAACGGCACACGAAAAGAGAAGCCAAAACACGATCACGACGCTCTTGACCCAATACATCAACAAGGGTTTTACTGACAGAGTGTTGATCTTCAGTAAGCTCATTCTTACCAGAAATACCTGTGATTTGGAACAACAAGTCACCAGTAAGTTCAACCGATGATAATCTGATTCTGTAACTGTCGTCAGACAATCCATTCTCCAATTCTGGCAACAACAAATCAACAGCCTTCTTGGCGTAGTTCTTGACAATCAATCTACCAGCTCTCAACGCAGTATCTCTAATCTCTTCATCTTGATCGGCCAAACCTTGAAGAATTGGTGGGATAATCTTGTTAAGGTAGGGAGAAAATTGTGAGCCAAAACAAACAGGCAAGAACAACAACAAAGGCATGAAACCAGCACGAGTACGTGGTGAGCTGGCAGCGGCCAAAATATCTGGCAACATGTCTTCCAATTTGGTGATGCCGAGACCACAGATAACTTCGGCCAATGCTTGGGCAGAACCCAATCTATCACCAGCCTTGGTGTCATCTCTAAGGGTATCCAACAATTTAGGAATCAATCCTGGGAAACTGTCTTCACCTAACTTCTCAACCAAGGAACCCAATGCTCTTGCAGCGGTGGACCTGGTGGCTGGAACTGGATCAACCATGGCAATCTCCAACTCATTGACCAACTCACCCAAGTATCCACGCAAGTCCTTGGCGTCAACCAAAATAGCCATGTTACCAACAATTTGACATGCTTTCTTCTTGGTGGATGCTCTGTCTTTCATACCTCTGTAGATAACATGAATGATCAATGCCAAAGATGGACCATCGATGTAATGCACGAATTGAGTTTTGATCAACTTATCCAAAGCTTCATCAGTGTATTTGGTAGGATCACCAATAGCGTTGATAAGATCAGGAACAATTGCTTGAATCTCCGGGTTTCTGATAACCTCACCGAACCTTTGCAATGATGCAGATGCTGCTTTTCTAACTTCTTTATGGGTGTCATTAAGAACACCAACGATTTGTGGGATGATAATGGACAAAGAGGCGGATAATTGCGCTGGGTCCAAGTAAGCCATGGAACCTAACAATTCAACAGAACCCTTCTTGGATCTCCACTGGATTTCGTCAAGGTTAGAGATAGCCAAAGGAATCAATTTCTTGACACCGAAGGACGTGGTGTTCTTCATGATTTCTTTAGCTGCATTATCAGTAGCAGTTCTGACTTCGGGAACCGGGTCACCTAATGATTTGAGGATGATTGGTAAGATTTCCAAAACATATGGTTCAAAATATTTGCCCAAACTCTTCGATAATGTTTCGAAACAGATGGAAACACTTTCACGTTTAATGGCATCCTTTTCGTCAGCGGCGTCGGTCAAGTTTCTGATGATATCAAAAGAACTCAAGGATTTAATTCCGCTGCCTTTCACCAAACCGGAAATACCATAGGCGGCACCACGACGAGCAGACACCTTCTTGGCTGTCCACAATTTTTCAAACAAGTCATCGAAAACCTGTTGCAAGTTCTCCATGGCTGGAACCAATGGAGCAATACATTCCGAGACAGAATATTGAACTGCAGGTGCGTCCAAACTCTTCATCAATCTATCAATAATGATCTTCAATCTTGGATCTGACTTGTCCAAGTCACGAGCTAATGTACCATATAAAACCACAACGGCCTCTTTACTAGATTTAGCCAAACTTTCTTCGAAAATTGGAATCAAAACTTCAACATTCTTGGCCCCGTGCAACCTGATTGCCTCAATACCGGCATCTTGCAATTCCTGGCGAACATGCTCATCCTTGTCGGAAGTCTCCACAAGGAACTTGAACAACTGTTCAATGTCAGCTTGGGTATACAATGGAGCCAACAACTTCAAGGTAATAGCAACCGTCGATCTTTCCTCCCAACGATCTCTGTTGTCGATGGTGGATTTAATAACCAAACCGAATTTGTCCAACTTTGGAGCTGGCGGGTTCTTCTTTTCTTCATACAAACCAAACAATTCTTGGATGTTCAAAGAACCAGTTTGAGAAGCAGCGTCGACGTATGCCCTGGCAATGGAGTGTCGTAAACCGGCATCGTTGGAGCCAAACAACTCAAGCAAGTTGGTGGCACCTTCAACTTTCAACTCATTGTCTTGCCAGATGGTTTCAGCAATTTCCTTACAGTTTTCATCATTATCATGCGTGGCCACAAACAATTCCTTGGAGTATTTCGCCAACTCAAACTCAGCATCCAAACCTTCCAAAATTGTGGATCTCACAAAGACGTGTGGAGTGATGATACCGCTCAACAACAATTGCAAATCGCTGTCTGAAATATTGTAAGCAATGTGTTGACACAACGACAAGAAACACTCTTTAGATAACTTAGCCTTTGAGGGCAACTTCATCAAAGAGATCAAAACTTCCAAGATACTGGTACGCGGAATCTTGTCATCTTCGAACGACTCAGCATGGGCAGAAATGATTTCCACAGCCAACAACAACTGCTCTTCTTCGGGATCTTCTTCAACAAACTCAGATGTGACGGCAGTTTTGCTGGAGTTTCTGATCGCAACTGCTTTACCATCGTACAACACTTTCGTTAATAATGGCAAAATGTATGACAAACTCAATGAGTCCAAAGGTTGTTGATCACTCAACATCTTGATTCTGTACAAGATTCTGCCAATCAAAGAAATCAATGGTTCTTGTTCCAAACTCTCATCTAGCTTGATTCCGTACGACCTGAGAGTGGCCACACCAATGAATTTTCTCAACACACCCAATCTTGGAGAGATCAACGTGGAAGCGTTGAGGAAGGCGTCGATTGGGTTAAACAATCCTGATGCAGTAGGCAATGCAAGCAACTTGTTGATGGCAACAGGGAACCATAAATTAGCCCCATTATCAGTGAGTTGGGCTTGATTCGTTAATTGGATAACTAAATCAATAACAAAGTTGACCTTGTCGACGACCTCACCAACTTGTTTTCTAGTAGCGTTCTCTTTGGCAAGTTGCTCATTGACCAAAAGTTGTTCCTCTTTGGTTAGTTTCTTTGGCTGCTTCAATTCCTTCTTGATACTCTGCTCCCATTTCTTGATTTCGTAATCCTTTGAGTTTTTGTCAAGTTCCTTTTCTTTGGTACCAAGGACGTTCACCACGAGTTCACCTTCGGTTCCTCTATATATGGCGATCTCTTCTTCATCAAACTCAAGTTTGCTGGTATCCAAGTCAATCAATGAAACAATTGGTTGAATTAACTCTGGTTGGATGAAAGCGATATCAGCAAGAGCTTTGATGGCAGCGGCAGAGCCATCCTTGACACACTCGTCAAATATGGCTTGGAAATTCTCACTGACCAACTTTCCAAGGTCAACTTTCTGAGCCCTTTGTGCTAATGATATCCAGTTGATACCGGCTTTGCTAGCAGGGAGTATGAGTTCCTTCAAGTTCTTCTCGGCGTACTCACTCAACTTGGCGAATACGGGACCAAGGTGTTTGACGTCGCCATTTAATGACTCTTTAATCAACCCTTCACTGAGCTGGTCATTCAATTTCAAGGATTTTAATGCCAACAGCCTTACCTTGTGAGGCGCATTAGTCAAGACGTAAATCCAACCAGCGGCATCATCCTTGAGTGCCCTGACCAACCACGTCAACTCAACTTCATCTAGTTTGTTGAAGATTCTTAAGTCATTCAACAAAGGAGAATCTTTCTTGGTTAATGCTAGAATGACAAAAGCACAGACAATAGATTTGTTTGCGACGGATGGAAGAGGCGCTTCTTCGATTTGGGACAAAATCTTGTCAAATTCGGGAAGCAACTCAGGGAATGGCAACTCTTCTTTGCCAATAATCTGCTCTCCAAACTCAACAAACCACACCCTACGCAACTTGGCGTTACTGAATCCAGCAATGAACTGTTTGATAACTTCAGGGTTGTTGAAGTTCAAGGCATGGAAAGTGAAAACCTTGACAAAGCTGGCCAACGAATGCTCGTTCTGATCCTTCGAGACCAAAGGCAACAAAGAGGTTACGATTTTCTCTGGGTCCTGGAAATGAAGCAACGATCTGATAATCAAACTCTTGGATTCGGCGTTTGAGGTAGCTTTGATTGCTTTGAAAACTTCGTCAACCAAGGTAGCATTGTTATTCTTAGCCAATGCCAAATCTAAGGTGTTAGCAGCAGCATTCCTCACTTGTTCTTTTGTGGACTTGATACCAGACACAATTGAGTTGAACAACTTGGTGGTGAGATCTACATCCATGGACAAATTCTCAAAGATGACTGGAAGGGTATATACAAATGCGTTTTCCGAAGATCTCATTATAGCTTTTTCGATATGAGGCAACAACGTGGAGAAATCAGTAACCAAGCTCTTGATGCAGTTACCAAACAATGCCAAATCGTGGGAATCGGGAGCCACTTTATTCAACAATGCTTGGTTGACAAAGAAATCCAAAATCTCGTCGCCGTGCTCCTTCTGGTAAATTTGAAACAACCCAGGATGGATCTCTAATGCAGAATCTAAAACACCTAACAATGAAAATGACTTATTCCTTATGAAAATCGCCAAAGATTTGCTATCAAGGAATAACGTATCGGAAATTGCCTTCTTGGTTGTCTGGATGGCTGACTTGTGCACTCTCCTTCGTTTGCCCTCAAAGGTGATGCATCTAGATAATAGTTTCCCCTGAGCAATAGCAACAGCGTCATCTAACTGACCAATCGTGGCCAAGTCAATGATAAAAGTATTGGTCCATTGCAAAAGGGTCATGTAGTCGGTCACTGGCAATGTTGGACCATCTACTTCCTGGTTGATGAATTTGACATATACTTGCAAGTACTTGGCATTATGCTTGCCAATAGCCTGCAATGCAGCTAATACCTCGCTTCTAGACTTTCTATCGTGGTAGTAATTATAGGTTCTCAATAAAATGATTGCAATCTTGTTCAATTCTTGTTCAGGAATTGCAGACAAGAGCTGTTGGATGGATGTTATGACAGGTATTCTGACTGAAAGCAATGAATTCTGGATCCCCTTTTCATAGATCGGTTCCAATTCCTCCCATGTTTCAGTCATGATGGTGGTTTCTAAATGAAAGTCCAAAGAAAAAACACAGTAATAAGATCCAGACAACCAAAACTGATGCATTTTTTTTTTCATTTTCCAGACAACCAAACGAAAATTTTTCGCTTAGTGGGCACTACGAAGGATCGCACTACCAAATGCAGTGGGACTATAAATTGGGAGGACAGGTTGAGAAAAATTTTTCTACACTCTTTTTCCCCTTCTTCTTTTTCCCTTTTCCTTATCAACTATAACAGTCAATGACGATAGGTTAATGCCGTTGCAGTAATGGATCGATTTGGGAAGGGGTTTATCCCTTTTTCAATTCGGTCCGACTCGAGCTTTGATGCTTGGGCGCTGTGGACTCCATTGCAAACCGTTCATCACCACACAATTTTCAAGTAATGGTGCTATAGAAACATCTGAGGCTGTTTTTCTGTGCAAGTTGATAGTTGAAAGTAAATATTATTAAGAAAGTAGGATTGTATAACATGAATACATAAGCACAAAGGAATACTAGCAAATAAATAAATAATAGAATCATATAATCGTTAAAAAAGAATTTTTAGCACCACTAAGATAAAAACAGCAAAATCAAAAAGCAAGCAAGAATGAAACACATTAACCATAAGTCTTTTCAGTATATATAAAAAAGCCAAAGAACAATTAAAAAACCAACAATAAAAAATTAAAAAAGGAAACCATTTTTTTGATCAGAAAGGTCTGGGATGAATAAAAAAAGGAACGACCCTTGGATGATATTAATAAATTACAGAATTGACTTCATTCTCTCTCTCTTTATAACTCTAGTCTAATCACCGTGTTTAAAACAACATCTGTTGCCGTAACGGCAGCTGCCATACTTGGACCAGTTTGCACATGGTTTGGATCTCCACTTTGGTGGTCTGTCAACGTGCTTCAATTCATTCTCTCCGTGTGCAAACTGGCACTTGTTGCCATAAGGACAGACGCCCATCTTCATGAAAGAAGCACACAACTCAGTCTTGTACAACTGGGTGTTTATTGGTGTCTTGTGGTTTGCAGCCTGTGGTTGTGGCTGGATCTGGTCCTCGTGATGGTGGTTGTGGTGGTGAGGGTGCTTGACTTGGTCAAAGTTGAACAACTCGTCGTCCTGTGGCAAGTAAAACATTGGTTGTTGCACGGTCGTTGTGTTGGAAGTGGTGTTGGCAGGTTGCTCGAGCACGACTGGGTGTTCTTCCCACAAAGTGGAGGATGATCTCAATGGAGGCGACACCGAGATAATGGGGGAAGCGCTGAACCAGTTGTGCTGTTGTCCTTGTGCGAGGGGTTGTGGTTGTGCCGGGAGTTGTTGTACTTGTTGTTGGGATGGTTGTTGGTGTTGCTGGAACAAGTGGTGATGAGGGGTATCAAACATTTTAAAATGGCTGTACTTCATATCAGAATCGTCCTCCGAAGCGGTTTGCCACAAGTCGGGCAACAAGTCCTCGAAGTCAGTGGTTGAAGAGGAGGAGCTGGAGGAGATGGAGGATGTTTTGGTTGACTTGGTGTTTGAGTTGTAGTCGAATATTTTTGAGGAACCAAATGCAGACATCATGATGTGGGTTATGTGGGAAATGAAAGCCGGAAATGGAAAACGGAAGAATATATGGGAAGTGAAGAAGAAGAAGAATGAAACCAAAAGGAGGAAAGGGCAGAATATAAATAAATAAATGAATAAATAAGTAGACTGAGTGAGATGGGTGGGAGTAGAGTAAAATTACATAATTCTTTTTTTTTGATATGGGTATTTTTTTGCAAAATACAGAGGGGGGAACCAGGGCCGTTTATATAATTCAATTCAATTCTTGCAATAATTAGCAGAATATGTGAGTATGGCGTGTGTGTCCTGCACAAAACCACCAAAAAAGCAACAGATGGTTTCTTTCTTTCTCTTTACTAAATTTACTAAAAAAACACAAGTTACACAAACCCAGACGACTCCAAATTTTTCCATCAATCAGAGAACACTCTCCTCCTCCTGCTCCTCCTCCTCCAACTGCAAAATCAGAATCCAACCAAACTCAACAGAAAAAAAAATCGAACACCAAAAAAGCCAGGATTCCCCTCATACATTTTCACAGCAAATTTACTCCAACTTTGCTCTCTCTTACCCATGGATAACACATTACGTACACTCACACACAGAGTACCCTTCGCGCCTCTCCTCATCCTCCCTCCCTCCCTCCATCTCTCACTTCTCCTCTTCCACTCTTTGACTTTCCCTTCCGTCTCCCGAATTTTACTCTGCAAATGTGGAATGTGAAATTCTTGGACTCGCAGGCGAACATGATGTGTGTATGCGGCGAACGGCCCACCCATCCACTCACCCCAAAACAAACAAAGAGATACCGATGAAACTGGTTCTAAGCACTGGAGCACCCAGTAATAGATTAGCTTCCCAGCACTTCTCCGAAACTGCCAGAAAGTTTACTTTCCAATTTTGTGGGCCGTTTTTTTATTCCTATACTTTAGTTGACCTGGGTTTTGAATAATTTGCTACATGCTTTGGGTGCAATACTTTGATATTCCCCATGCCATACCATTGCCATCAGAGGGGTCAATTGTAAGAAAAAAAAAATCACGTTGTTTTTTCTCTATGGTTCTAGGTCGTTCAGGCACCACACGATTATTTTGCACTCATGCGAGCGCTCGTACTCGCATACTGGATTTCCCACACACCATGCCACTAAAGAGTAGGATTTGCGATAGGGGTGAGAGAGGAAGGTTAGGTGATTAGGCTGGTTGGATTCAGCTTTTACGGGTTTCTGGCGACTTTGATCTAGGGAATAGCCAAGGCCTATCACAAAATTGCTTTTTCGTTTCGGATTAACCCTCGACAATTTTTAGACCGCAAAATGAAAAAAGAAACGCTGGAAGTCAGTCGCAGGAAGAACAGAGAAAAAAAAGAAAATTTCTTGTAGGGCGAGGTGGTGCGAATTGGAGAGCCAATCAGCAAATCACAGGCAGGCAACGGCCCCAGGGCAATTGCCGCCGCAGGAGTAGGTCACACTTGGTAGTAACCCAACCACTCAGATGAATTTGTCCCTTTTGCACAAACATCACAAAAGACAAAAAAAAAAAATGTGGGTATCAGAAGGCGAAAAGAAATCATACCATTACTTTGTTCCTGCTCCTGTCCTTTCTCCTGCTCTGCCTGCCTACCAGAAATCACCTTATGTTATGATCCTATCTGTACACTGCACACACACATGGTTTCATCTGGACATGGTTATATATTGTTTTCTTCTTTTTGGGTATGCCTCTGTCACATGTGTCAATTGCTCTACCTTTCTCTGAGTGGGTGATGAGATTCATTACATCATTAATGGCTCGGGTGTACTTCGGTTTAGTTAGGAAACAAATACAAAAAGAAAAAGACAAGACGGGTACCGGGTCGATAGAGAGAGGGGATTCCTAATGCTGAGCGGGGGAATTGGCGTTCCACCGCCCATTTCTCGACCCAACCAACAAAACAGAAAAAAAAGAAAGACGGCCAGCAGCGATAGATAATCACCGTCGTTCTTTCTCGTTGGCAGAAAATAACTCGGGAACAAGCTATCCCCAAATTGACTCAACGCACAAACTTTTTGCCTTCTTCTCTTCTCCTCACCCGCTATCAATTACACATCATGGCGGAGGGGAAGAGAAGGCAATAGCACAAAGAAATGAAAAAAAAAACATCTCCAATTCTTTGCTGAGATGAATGAAAAAATGAGGAGTAATGTTCTAGGCTTGCACGAGTCAGAGGCGTACAGATCTCCAAAATAGGATACTCGAGCCGCACCTATCAGCACGTGCATATCACGTGGCTTTGTTGCAAATCTACACGTCTTTTTTCTTTTTAGTTTCACGGGTGGTAAACAGAACCTAGAAAAAATCCTTAGAAAATATAAGCAACGCGTAGTATACAAATCTTGCAACACACGCTCCAAAAATACACATACCGACGTCGATGATAACCAACATAAATGAACAGGTGGCGTGGGTCAGAGATACAAAACCGTATATAACACCACCTGGTCTTATTGGTCTAATACGAAAAAAGTACCCCAAAGATGCTGTTACTCCCACGACGACACCACCTATGGCGAACGGCAATGGTAGTACTAATGGCAGCATGATCCAACCACCAGAGCCACTACCGCCTTCATCTATACCTACCCCTGATCTCCCGCCACCTACAGCACCACCAAGCATAGCCAACAAGAAAAACATACCAAGCTCATTCACATTTTCATCCTCGTCATCGGCAGCATCATCAAAACCACCATCGCGTCAGGTGCAATCCGTGTTGCCGTTACGGAAAGTCCCAGCAAATGAAATGAGAGCACGTCGACTAGGTGCAACTTCTCAGTCCGAATCAAACTCATCGTCTGCCGAGCAACCAGCCGTGGTGACTACTCAATATATTGATTTGACCCTGAGCCCCGTCAAGGGTTCGACTAGTCCGATTGTCACGACCAGAAGGGCGCCACCTGTGATACCATCAGAGACATCACCAGAGCAGCCGCTGCTGTCGCCAAGCGATGTAACTACATATCAGAAGTTGTTCCATCTCCAGGAATCCAAAATTAAGTTACTAGAACAGAAAATCCAGACCAGTGAGTCAACGCTGATTTCAATGGACGACAAGAAAGCCATATACAACACCCTAGAGAAGCAAATAAAGTCATTGGAAAGAGAGATGGCGACGACGAAAGTGGAAATTGATAGTCCCCCCGCAGTCGAGCCACCAAGTATACCTTCAACGCCTGTTTTTCGAACGCCAATCGCGCCGCCAAGAAGATTGGCAGAGGCAAGGCAAATTGTCGCCAACACAGCAAACGCAGCGCCTAATGATAGCGATGATGAGATCGAAGATCATTTTGGAAGTGGTGAATTGTCAGGATTGCTCACTCCGACCCAAGTCCGTGGGCGTCGCAGCGACGGTGAAATAGATAACGGAAGTGATTTGGAGAGTTTTATTGACGATTCCTTTGAAGAGTCAGTCAGCGAGTCAGATACTTATGAAGATACCAACGATGTTGTGGATGAGCTGTTTGATATTAGGTTGTCTCAGGAGACGGCTGACAAGATGAATATCAGATATGGCAGTCAACTACCTACAAGAATCCCACACTATGTTTCACCAACCAGACGCACGCCAAATACAAGATCAAGAACGATTCCTACTATTGAAGAGATTGACTCTGGGAGTGACGTTGACATGGAGCCGGTCAAGGAAGACGACGATGATGAAATAGAAGATGTGGGAGAGATTGATTTCCCCAACAATGACGTCGCTGATCCAATCGAAATCGACGACGAAGAAGACGAACCTGAAATCATGGTTGATGATTACATGACTCAGCTCAACCAGGAAAGAGAAATTGTCGACTATATTGAATTGTCAGATGATGATGACGATGATGACCTGTCACTTGAAAAGGCGTTAGCGGCGCCTCCTCCACCAAAGGAACCCCCAACCTCAAAGAACTCCATCCCAGATGGCGAAGAGGTCATTGAGATTTCTGACAGCGAAGGGTTTTCCGACGACGATGATTTGGTTGACTACTTTGGTGGCAAAAGAAGACTCCCTGGTTCAGAAGCGTTTATCGATGAAGTCTACAAAGTTCTTGGTGATACGTTCAAGTTGAAGACCTTTCGTGCTAACCAGTTGGAGGCTGTCACGGCAACTTTGCAAGGCAAGGATGTGTTTGTGCTTATGCCCACAGGTGGTGGTAAATCGTTGTGTTATCAGCTACCTGCATTGGTGAAGAGTGGTAAAACTAGCGGGACCACAGTCGTAATCTCCCCGTTAATTTCCTTAATGCAAGATCAGGTGCAACATCTAAAAGCAATGGGTATCAAAGCAGGTATGATCAGTGCTCAGGGAGCGAAAGGCGATAACAAACACACCACAAACTTGTTCCGGGAAGGGTTTCTAGACATTGTTTACTTGTCCCCTGAGAAAGCCAACAGATCAGGACACACCCAGAAGATCATTGCCAGGTTGTACAAAAACGACCAATTGGCTAGGGTGGTTATTGACGAAGCGCATTGTTTGAGTTCATGGGGCCACGATTTCAGACCTGATTACCAAGGCTTGAGGTTTTTCAAAGAGCAGTTTCCTGATACCCCCATCATGGCATTGACAGCTACCGCAAACGAAAAAGTCCGAGAGGATATCTTACACAATTTGGGTATGGAGGACCCGGTGTATTTGAAACAAAGTTTCAACAGAACGAACTTGTTCTATGAAATAAAACCTAAACACCGTGACTTCTTGCGTGAGATCAAGGATTATATAATGGACAAATACAAGAACCAAACGGGTATAATCTACTGCCACTCCAAGCAATCCTGTGAGCAAACCAGTGCCAAACTAAACGAATATGGATTGAGGACGTCGTTTTACCACGCGGGGATGAATGCCCAGGATAGATACACTGTACAAACCAAATGGCAGGAGAATCAGATTCAAGTGATTTGCGCTACCATTGCATTCGGGATGGGTATTGACAAGCCAGATGTGCGATTTGTCGTCCATTTATTTCTTCCGCGATCACTAGAAGGGTACTACCAAGAGACTGGGCGTGCTGGTAGAGACGGCCAGCAATCGGAGTGTATAATGTACTATACAGCACGAGATGCCCGAACGTTGCGAACTTTAATCCAAGGAGACGAGCTGTTTAGTGAGGATGTCAAGGAGAGTCACTTGGAGAAGATGCGGCAAGTCGTGCAGTATTGTGAGAATACCACTGATTGCCGAAGACAGCAGGTGTTGCAGTATTTCAATGAGAGCTTCAATCCCGCTGATTGTAATAAGCAATGTGACAATTGCTTGAACTTCAACCAGGGAGAGGTTGTGGAGAAGGATTGCACAGAGTATGCGCGAGACATTATAAATCTCGTGAAGTCTGTGCAGAACGATAAAGTCACGGTGTTGCATTGTCAAGATGTGTTTAGAGGATTGAAGCACAAGAAGATAGTTACCTTACATCACGACGAGAACGAATACCATGGGAAGGGCAAACAGTTGGATAGGAATTTAGTGGAGAGGATATTCTTCCACTTGATTAATGAAGGGTACTTGGTTGAGTATATCGTGAGGATGAAGAAATCAAAGTTTGGTACGACGTACGTCAAGGTTGGCAGGAATGACAATTTGCAGGACAAGAAGGTCATCATCAAGTTCATTGTCAAACCAAAACCACCTGCTGGTGGCAAGAAGTATGCGCCGAAAGATAAGCCCACGCCAGCCCCCAAAAGTACCAGTGGTGTCTCACCCTACTTTGGACACACTCCCGCTAAGAACAGCACCCAGGGAAGTAAGAAGGGTAGTACGACTAGGAAGAGAACCAGCAGCCAAAGATCGCAACGATCACAGCGATCACAGGGTGGTGCTAAGAGAAGAAAGACAACATCAAGAAAACCGTCGCAATCGTCTAATAGATCTAGAAAAGCTACATCAGCTATGCCTTTATAGAGAGCATTTAGGCATTTACATTATTTATTTTGCATCTATTTCCGTAACACCGTAGAACCACAAGGAACAAAAGAAAAAGCCCACTTGAGCAATCATCCGCACTGCACGCAAGAGCAAAGAGAGCGGCAACACAGAAGAAAAAAACGGGCCACGATAACACCAGACCTACTGTGTCACGTAAAAACCAAGACACGCCCACGCCTCTCATCGAATCCCCCCAGCACACACACCATGTCCAGCAAACCCCATCCATTCCACAAGCGACTTTTGAAAGAGTACCAGGGCCTCTTGAAGAGCACCAACAGCGAGCTTCCCGGGATCACGTTCGTAAACAGCGACGACTCGTTGACCGACTACATCTTCCAGATCAAAGTGAGCGGCAACGGCAGCGGACAGCTGGTGAACACGATATACCCGCCTGACGAGATGTACTTCTTGAATATCAAGATCACGGATAACTATCCTGTTGACTCGCCCCAGGTGAAGTTCATCATTTATGATGACTGGGTGGATGAAGAGGGAGACGGGGAGAAGGCGCCTAAGGAAGGATCGAAGGAGAATCCAATTAGTCTAGACGCGTCGACGACCCAACTGGCAGGTTCGAGTTCGAGCTCTGGGTCGAGCTCGGGTTCGGGGTCTGGAGGAACCGCAGCCAAAGTCAAGCCGAAGTCAGTGATACCTATCCATCCTCACATCTACAGCAACGGCCACATCTGCTTGAACTTGCTCGGGGACGACTGGACGCCCGCGTGTCTGATCGAGTCGATCTTGCTTAGTATACAGAGCATGTTGAACACGAACGACAAGCGGGAGCGTCCGCCGGATGATAGGTCCTATATTCGCCACGCGCCGCTCAATCCCAAGAACTCGAAGTTTGTGTATCATGACGATTCGGTCTGATACTGTAGGCGTTGCGTGGTTGTCGGTGGTTGCTAGGTAGGACTCCAATTGCTGATTAGGTAGAGTTGTTTAATTATTACTATTATATATTCTTGAATAGAGAGATAAATGATAGGGGTACTGCAGATACGTGTATTCACGTGTGGAGTGTCACGTGTTACAGTAGGTTTCAGACTTTATGTAAGGTTAGGAGACGGCGAAACCCAAAAAAATAAAAGAGGACAACGCAGAAGAATCGACGACCGTTGGAGTACAAATGTAGAAGAGCCAGAAGAAGAGCCGTATACGATGGAAAATAATACCACCGTGACGTCAATAAACCCTCTTGTGATGTTTCGGAGTTATAGGGTGTTTCACATAGAAGAAAAAAATCCTGCATTTTCATTGGAAGATTAGCCAGGAAGCTCATCTGATCGTTTGCTTTCTTCTTGGTCTTGGGGCTTTCAGCCAGAAAAATGAATATTTACACAAAAGAGAGTCTGAACACACTGAATGGTTTGTAGCTGATTTTTTGTGGAAGTAAAGGCGAAAGTGTAAGAGCGAGTTATCATGTGGTTGCTCGATGATCGGTCATCGTTTTAATTAGCTCCATACAAAGAAAAAAACTCCGAAGGCTTCTTTGTTTTTGATTTTTTTTTTTGGCGTTACGGTGAAAAAAGGGGTTACAATGCCGAAACTCGATCTTTGGACGTTGCCTTAACGGAGCCACTCCCCTCTCGTGGTATTTCATTTGCTTCTATTTTATTTTGGGGGGGGCGCACCGGTTATATAATTCGTGATGAAATGCAATGCGGAAGTTATGATAATCCCCAGTGTATTCTTTTGGCTCTTGTTTTCATGCCGCTGTTGTTTGGGATGTTCGTTATCTGTCGCTGGGTCATTGTTTGAACTAGACAAGAGAAGGTGAGCGCGACAAGGATGAAAAAGTTTATCCGATGGAAGGAAATCAGTAAAATTTCTTTTGGAGGAGTTTTTCCAGTAAGCAAGGGTGCACGACCTAATAAACGCACTCACTGTGTGTGTGTGTTTGGATGGATGAGGCAAGATTGAGGGAATTTCGTTTCATTCAACAAATACACAAAGTTTACCCCTCTTTTCACCAACAGTTTATCCACCCAGCACCAACAACATTCGCAGTGCGTCATCGCCAACAAAAACGTGAGCGAATTGCTATTTCTGGTGTGAGAAATTATTGGGGGATTCCTTATTGGAGGATTACGCATTGGAAACGTATGGTTGTTCCAAGACCAGAAGACCAGGACACTGGTTTATTAGTTGTCGTAGTAATATGTTTTCACTTTGTGTCATGGCCTGAATAAAATTAGGTTACAATCTTGCATACAGGGAAATGGAAGAACAACACTAAATAACCAACACCATCCAAACTCACACTCCGACAGAGAAAGAGTGGACGAAAAATTTTCTTATAAATTAACCAGGAGTTGGCCAGTGGTTGGAGACTGGTTTTTTTGCAGAACTAAAGAAGGCTTTTGGAGAAAGCTTTCATGAAAACTCTTCTCTTCTTCTTGTTCTCTTCTTACTCTTCTGTAGATTATTATAACAGCAACCACCCACCTATTCCAGTTCTCCCTTCAATCGCACATACCGATTCCTGAACTTCCTTCCATACTTCCCAGCGATTTTTCCCACATATTCCTTGACTAAACACATCCCACACCCCTAAGCATCCCAAGTATCAGCTTCAGTAGAAAAAAAAAGAAGGGGGGCTAGAGTTTGATCTATCAAAAGTAGTAATCATTATACGTAAATAAATAAGTCATTACTAAATTATTACAAGCCCAGGTGGTTCCAGATACAGTTGCTAAGAATCTGATATATATACCCACACATCAACAACTGTTTGTTCACATATCCACAGGTAGCAGAAACATTCTACAGCCATAACCAACCCAAAACCCAAAGAACACACCCGTCCCATTCCAGCCTATCCAACATTCTCCCATTGTCCTTTTTGTCCCGCCCCAGCTGTTTTGTGTGTACTTTTTTTTTTTCTTAAACCCAGAACCAAAAGCCAAAGTCAACATACAAACGAGAAGATAAATACATACACCGGCACCCACAGGAACAAATTTTTCATCAGTCTTTTCCCTCACCAATCTTACTTATCTATCTATTCATTATTGCTCCCTATCTATTCCCTCACAACTCAATTCCCTCCACAACAATGTCAATTGAACCAAACAACGAACAACTACCACCACTCAAGCAGGAACCAGGGCTTGTGCAAGAACCAGAACACGAACCGGAACTCCCACTCCAGCAAGAGCCAGAGCCGGACCTGGAACTAGACCAGGAACCGCAACTCAAGCAAGAACCAACCACTTCATCGCCCACCACATCCACCAGCACATCTTCTCGATTGGTGCCTCCCCATCCAATCGAACAAGCTTGTGACTCGTGTCGAAAGCGCAAGTTGAAGTGCTCCAAAGAATACCCCCGTTGTACCAAATGCATCCAACACAAGTGGTGCTGCTCGTACAGCCCAAGAACCGTCAGATCGCCATTGACAAGAGCCCACTTGACAGAGGTGGAGAACAGGGTGATTCAATTGGAATCCATCTTGAGTTACTTGCTACCTCCAAACACCGACATTGACGATTTGATTAAAAACAAGACATTATTAGACCCAATTAAAGAGAAGATCAACAGCAATGACGCCACCTCGACAACATCCCCTTCCTCCCATGAAGAACACTACCACAACCACAACCACAACCACACCAACAACGGCAACAAGAGTCCTTTACAATCCTACAACTCCTCAGTGGCTCATTCTCCCATAGACACTATCACTTATCCATTACGTCAATCCAAGTCCAATCCCTTAGACGATTACTATTCCAAGAACAAATTAAAGCAAGAGATCATTGACGATTTTTTTTTAAACAGGATCATCAACACGCAAAGCGATAATGCTCCGTTCCAGTCCTCGCTCCAGAGCAGCGGCATGAACTCGACCTTGACGTCGCCTACTTCCTTGATGAGCTTGAACTCCTACAACGACGCCGACAGCTCGGTGCCTGATGTCATTGACTTGAGCGAGCCGCTGTTTAAGAAATTAAAGTTAGAGGCTGATCAATTCCCAAGCAGCTCTTCGTCAAACCCTACCACTGGTGGTGCTCATCAATTGGGCTTGTTCAACGACGCTGCGTTAGATATCATCTTTGACGGAGTAGTTGACGATTCCATTAATGTTTAAATAACCCAGTTTGATTTTTTGCTAGGTTTCTTTCTTCTTTTTATTTAGTTTATGTGTGTATGTCTGTCTTTCCAATCCCCCTTTTTTTTTCCTTTTGTTATTTGCTTGTGTTTATTACTATATGTTTTATTTTTGAATTTTTTGAAATATCGGTTATCGCTTGCTCTGTGTTGATCTTAGCCCCGACGGAGGAATACACCCACTCTGGGTTTAATTAATTTTAGAAGCAACATGTTGCAAGAGTCGTGTTGATCTGCCCAAAAAGAGAAAGCTCCTCTTCCCCCTCGCCCACTCTCCCACTGCCACGTTCCTCTTTGCACGACTTTTGTCGCCTGTATCAAGTCGTAATTGTACAAGAGGGACAAACAATGTCCATGCGTGAAAAAACATCAGCTGAGAAACCCAGGGTTGTGCTTCTGTTCCAGCCCGCTAAGTTAATTCCCTGACCATAACCCCCTTTGTTTCTGATATTATTTTCTTCAACATGGGGTATATCTCATGGAGTCAATGGGGGCAGACAGGTATGAGGGGAACAAAAAAAGGAAGATATTCACATCTGAAGTGCAAAAACGTGCTTCCTTCTACATCATGCAAGTACGAGACCTGGGCTGGTAGGAAAGAGTGAGTGAGTGAGTGACTAACGCAGATTGAGATAAAAATATAGCACGGTTTGTGGATTCCGGGACATCCTTAATTTCTTTAAACACCCAAATCATGAAAATCCACTGATCCATAAATGACACGGCTCAAAAGAAAAGAGAGGAAAAAAAGGGGGACGAGAATGTAGAATGGGAATGGACGTAATGCAGTTCGTTATCCCGAATGCGCCATTAACCATACCACTCGTTGAGCCCAAACGGTTACGCCAGTTGCGAAGTTGGGGATGTCCAGTATGCTCTTTTTTTGTGACATTGGTTACGGCTACCCAGGGTTGCATTTTTGGATTCGACACTGAGCTCACATGACTGTGGAGGGCACATGGGGAACAACAAGGACTAGGTAACTTGGGTGTGTTGGACGTAGTAATCGATGGGACTCGAGAGATTTGTAGAGTATGACAAACCTCCTGTTTTATTGAAGTGGTTGCAGGGAATTGCTTTTGAACCTCTGCGCACGACTTTATGGAGAAACTATTTAAAGTGTCGTGATTTCCACATCGACAGAGAAAAAGAAGAAGTCGATGCCAGTTTTATTGTGGACTATTATGTCGTCGATAAAGTTGGAGCGTCCTTGAACCTTGAATGTTCGCTAATAGTTCCATTAACATCTTACCATGTCTAGCACCTGTGTATCGCTTTCTACTTTCCCTACTGTTTAATATACCTACTTGTTTATACTTTATTTGTTGTTCAATGTAGACTCCCATTTTCTCTTCGCTTTTCTGCTACTCAGAGATGATTCATGATAAACTTTGGTCTCGTGAGATCACTTTCATTCTATGAAGAAGTCCTGCTCAGACATATCTACTCAGTTATCAACAATTACTTCCAGTATCGAGCAATCGATGATTGGAGATGGGTAGGAGCCAACCTTTGGAAGATGACTATTGCTGGAGGTACACAAAAGTCACGTGCTCTACTCTTCTTGAGTGTGTTTATACTCAACTAGAAACTTCCACACCGTGAGTTATAAAAATACTTAATATCTTTTATAAACTATAATGGAAGGTCTACACAAACAGAAACTAATCAAACAGAAAAGAAAAGGCAATAAACTAATCAAACAGAAACTAAAGCAAAAGCAAAATCAACAACAGTGGATAACCGAAAAATCAAATCTCAGAATAAACGAAATTCGTCTATAAAACTAAGGGGAATCAAGAAAACGAATAAATGGAAAAGAAAATTCTCGAACCGAACAAAAGACTGACAATAAGAAGAAGAAAGGTGGTAGTGGTAGTAGTGGAAGAAAAGAAAAAAAACATAAATGAATGAAATGCCAAAGGGATATTAGATGAAGATAACTGAAATCACTCCAAGTAATAATGTTTTGAAGATCGATGATTTGATTGAATTGCTCGAGTTTGCAAGTGCTGTGATGATTGGTGCTGAAGTAGATGAGGTGCTTGTAGCTGTAGATTGAGTGTATTGCTGAGCTTCAAGGGATGTGGCAGTGCCAGAAGAACCAGAACCAGTACCAGTAGCATTTTCAGAACCAGAACCAGTGCCGGAGCCAGAACCAGAACCAGAACCAGAACCATTGTTAGCACCAGATCCATTTCCTGAACCAGAGCCACTGTCGGAGCCAGTTTCAGTAGCAGTAGTAGCAGAACCGGTTGGAATACCCTCAGTGCCAGTAGTGGCAGTTGCACCAGTGCCAGTTCCTGTCAAACCAGTGTAGATAGTAAGGGTAACAGTAGCAGCGGAGTACTCAGTGCCAGTGTTGGTATTAGAAGCAGTATCAACATTGCCAGTACCAGTTCCGGTAGCACCTGTTTCAGTACCAGTTGGACCAGCAGGAACGTCAGTGTAAACAGTGATAGTGACAGTGGCGAATGTTTGAACAGTCGCACTACTAGTTCCAAGTTCAGAAGCACCAGTACCAGTTTCAGCTGCGCTTCCACTTCCAGTAGCGCCAGTACCAGTACCAGTCTCGGTAGCACTAGTTTCCGTGTTGGTCTCAGTAGCAACAGTGTTAGTGTTTGTTCTAGTAGCAACAGTTCCAGAGCTGGAGACACCGGTGTAAATGGTAACAGTAACAGTAGTCACGGTTTCGATAGTTGTGGTGCTAACAGAGAGGGTGGCAGTGTCTGTACCTGTACCGGTACCTGTACCAGTTTGGGTGATTCCAATATCAGTACCAGTTGGATTTCCTCCAGGAACATTGCCACTTCCAGTGGCACCAGTGTTGGTTCCGGTCTCAGTAGCACCAGTGTTAGTGTCTGTAGTAGATGGAGGGAAATCGGTGTAGACAGTGGTGGTGGTAGTGCTGGTAGTGAAAACAGTTGACGTACTCCAAGAAGCAGATTCGGAACCAGTCGCACTAGCTTCAGTGTTGGATCCAGTTTCACTAGCTTCAGTTTCACTAGCTTCAGTTTCAGAGCTTGTCACGCCAGTGTAAATAGTGACAGTGACAACGGTAACAGTCTCGACAGTGGTGGTGGTGATGGAAACAGTTCCTGTTTCAGTAGCACCCGTTTCAGTACCAGTTGGATTTCCACCAGCGCCAGAACCAGTACCAGTAGCACCAGTTTCAGCACCACCTGGACCAGGGTTAGTGTTGGTATCAGTACCGGTAACACCAGTGTTGGTTCCAGTTTCTTCGGTGTTGGTATCAGTGGTAGAAGGTGGGAAGTCGGTGTAGACAGTAGTAGTACTTGTGCTGGTTGTAAAGACAGTTGAAGTACTCCAAGAAACAGACTCGGATCCAGTGGCAGTAGCTTCAGTGTTTGACCCAGTTTCACTAGCATCGGTCTCGCTACTCGAGGTACCAGTGTAAATCGTAACAGTCACCGTAGTAACAGTTTCAACAGTAGTGGTGGTGATAGAAACAGTGCCAGTTTCAGTAATACCTGTATCGGTACCAGTTTGAGTAATGCCAGTGTCTGTACCAGTTGGGTTGCCACCAGGAGCCGAACCACTTCCGGTCGCACCAGTCTCAGTGCCACCCTCACCAGGGTTGGTGTTGGTGTTAGTACCAGTAGCATCGGTTCCAGTTCCAGTTGCGGTACCAGCGGAGTCAGTGTCGATAGTAGAAGGAGGGAAGTCAGTGTAAACAGTAGTAGTGGTGGTGCTTGTAGTGAAAACAGTTGAAGTGCTCCATGACACAGAACCAGTGTCGGTTTCACTAGCTTCGGCACTGGATTCAGTTCCAGTTTCAGATCCACCAGTGTTGGACTCAGACCCGCTACCGGTTTCAGTGGATTCAGTTTCGCTTCCAGTTTCACTTGATTCAGTTTCACTTCCAGTAGACTCAGCGTCAGTGCTCGAGACAGTCAAGTCAGTTTCGCTCTCGGTTTCCGTTGACTCGGTGTCGGTGGATTCAGAAACACTTGATTCGTCATCAGTACTGGAGGCAGTCACACCGGTATCGGTTTCAGTTGAAGCAGTATCAGTCTCCGTACCTGTTTCACTTGCATTGGTATCAGTACCAGTTTCAGTGCTACTATCTGTGTTGATGTCAGTGGACTCATTGTCAGTGGCAGTCTCTGTTGACTCAGTATCAGTAGCACTCTCAGTAGCACTCTCACTGTTGGTATCCGTCTCAGTATCACTACCGGTCGCAGTGGATTCAGTATCAGTGCCAGTCTCAGTAGCACTTTCAGTACCGGTTTCACTTGCAGTTATATCAGTATCGGTAGACTCAGTATCAGTTCCAGTCTCTGATGGCTCGGTAGCGGTGTCGGTTTCAGTGCTCTCAGTTTCACTGTCAGTAGCTGAAGGTTCAACAGAAGTAGCAGAGCTTGAGTCGGATTCAGAAGTGGAGGATTCAACAGTGGATGAGGATTCATCTGTTCCTGGGGATGGTGGAACGTACTTACAGGCACAGATGTCTGGAACTGAATCATCAGGAACCGGACCATTATATGTCACAGAACCAAAGTTAGTCGTAGGAAGACCAGCACCGGAATCAGTAACGACCTCGAACAACGAAGAACTATACCCAGTACCGATATCGAAGTTTGCAGAAAACATGCCGGAACCAAGTGCGTTCAAGCTCAATATACCAGTGTCTTCATCATAAGTATAGGCAGGAGTACCGAAAACACTGTTGGTGGTAAGTGGGAGGGTAAGACCAATCTTGTTACCGTTACCAAAACCAACAACTTTATAAGTGTTTGGTTGGGTTAAAGCCAGGACAACGAGGGAAGACTCGCTATCAGCCAAGTAGAATACCTGGTCAGTGGAGATACTAGCAAGGGGATTGGAAACATAGATCGACGAGTTTCTGTTGGCATTGATACAGCCCGATCCCAAGATTTGACTCAGTTGTTGGTAAGCAGTACCAAACAAACAAATGGCACCATCATTGGTAATTGACGTAATTGTGCTGCCACCCAAGGTAGCCAAGGCACTGGATCTGTTTTCCTGGACAAGCACAACTAAACCTGAATTGTACCAATTGCTCGAGGTGATGGAGAAGACTGGTGCAATGTTACCGTTAGCACTCAAGTAGATTTCACCCTCGTTGTTGAAACTAGAGCCGGCTAAGTTGTAGACTGGGGCAGACTGGCTCACCAAACCGTTGAAACTAATAATACCGTTGTTGCTGATGGAAGACGAGGACAAGATGGCAACAGTCAACCCGACGGAAGGGGTATCGGCCGTAATGTAGAATCCGGCATCTTCTTCGACGGTCAAGTCACCATTCAATGTCGACACACTATTGTCAATGATGGACCAGTAGGCACCTGAGTGCACGGTGATGCCCCCAATGGAGAGGTTGATTGTACCTCTGTCAATTCTGTTTTCAGTGATATCAATAGCAGTGATTGCATTGATCAAGAGCAACACAGGGAAAACGATATGTTTCATGAACATCTTGAAGTATTGCCTTTAATAAACGATTGCAATCTGGATACTCTGGATGGCTAAGCTAAGACTTCAAAAAAAATTGAAGATCCATGAGACGGACATATTGTATTTATAATCTGGTCATGGTTGTCTGCACCACAACCCAGAACAGGCAAAAAGGTAACACGGCCGCCTCCCCTTCCAGCATTTGGATGCAATAATACCAAGACAAACTGCTCCCAAGCAAAGCTTATCAAAACCCAAACCTTTGACTGAATGAAAATAATGCAAAAACCAGAAAGAACATGAAAAAATGAGCGAGAACCAGAAGCAGATACTGCTAACATGTAAACATGAGAACAATCACTCATTGTTGCCCACCAATTGTTCCCTGACAGACTAAAAAGGGCTTTTGCATTAGTATAAATAAACCTTAATGTCAAAGTGTTCTTTGTTTGAGTTGGCTGTAAAGTTTTTAGAGGATTATTTTGGTTTGGCTTTGTCGCGCACCTTGATTTTTCTTCTGCACAGTGGCATTGGCTGTAAAGATGGTTCAAGCTATTTCGTAGATTGCCTGTTTGGGTAATGTATGACCACAGAAGCTTTCTGATACATCATTTAAAGTATAGCACGCAAGAGAAGAAACATACATTAATTATGGAACATGTCCTTCTGCTGCCACACAAAACAAAAAAAGGTACCGACAAACCCACAAATTATGACGCGGTTGGGAGTGTTTGCAGAACAGGCTGGTCGATATCAATTGGAGCTATTTTTAGAGTCGACCGCTTGTCGAGGAATGGGCCAACAAAGCATAGATGGTGTTTTCCATAATTACAATCCCGAGTCCTGAAATTTCCCTACAGCATCAGAACTAAAAAAGTTAACAAGTACAAGTAGACAAAGCAAAAAACCTCAAAGCAATCAACAAGAGGCCAACAAAAAGAAAGTACTAAACAAAGAGGGTAGAACTTACATCAACGTGAAGCAGTTACTGATTGTTTGCAATCAACGAGCCATAATTCGACAAGCGGGCTGTTCAACGACATTGAAAATTTTTTCAAGCTGTGTCTTTCCCTGCCTGTTCCGCCACAACAACGGACTTAACCTATCTGCTAAGGCGAGTAGTCCCTACATTCACATGCCTACAAACCTTTGCAGCTATCAATCCAATTAGAACCTGTGGATTTGTGGTATGCTCACGCCGGAACAATAGGCTGAGAAAAATATATCAACACGCGACAGTGCCCATTTCGTGGTTGAATTCTTGATTACTAAAAACACTGAAAGTGAAAATGATGAAGAAAAAAAGAGAAAGGACCATGTGTAATGTGGCTCATTGTTCACACGTAAGGTTGCTGATATGAGAGTTGTTCGTCAAAACCTTTTTCATTGTGGACAATTGTTCTCCTAATTTTTCAATGTTATTGATTTCAGGAGATGCAACTCGCGTATAAAGCTGCCGACAAGAGGTGAAGATCGCCTGCCCCTTCTATCGTACGTGTTTCCAGACTCGAGAATGTTGTAACTAATGCAACCAGATCGAACGACGCAGTTTTATACTTTATTCTTTCGTACCACAGAGAAGGTAAAAGAACGAACGTACTTGCTCTCCTCAGCACGTTTGGCACAGAAGCTTTCTGGGGAGGGAACACAGTTGTGCTTCTCTACTATATTCTGTCTGCAAAACATTAAGAAGACACGCAGGATACCTGTGCAGTTCCACCTCTATCTGGGAAATTGGAGTGAGATTAGATTACCGATTGTAAGCATTCTCATTGGTGGCCAGTAGCTGAAGATGCAAGATTTATAAGAACAGGAAGCGTTGGACCGACTGCATCGGGTTCTGATTGTCTCGCCGGAATTAGAGCGACCGCGAGCTGGCGCGCCAGAAAGGGAGAGCGTTACAGCAAAACATTACACAAAACGCAAGAAAAAAGCTACCACAGAACAAAGTTTGCTTCATACATTTCGCAACAATGCAAGAAGGTTCAGTTGGGGAAGGATTGTTCCCAATCTTAGAGTCTCTTTGTAATTCTATTGTAGACCCAGAGGCAGCCTAAAAGTTCTTATTGTACGAATCTAAACCCTCTTCGGCGCTCGTCAACAAGCACTCTAACTATCCCTGCCATATTGCACTGTCCCTCCCCCAACATACGTGTAGTGTGCGGGAAGATCCTTGACGTATTATAAGACAGTAAATCATTTCAACCCAGGGTGCAACCTAATTAATAATTACGGCATGCACCCATGACAGAAAAGAAAAGTACACAGAAATGTTAGAAGAACAATGGGGAGCCAATAAGAAAGAAAAGTGGGAAAAAAATTCACCGTGCCGACCTTTGGACGTGTGAGTGCAAACTATTAGACTACGCAGGCGGCACAATAGACTTAGGTTCACTCTGGTGGTCAACAATATCCACCCAACGAAGCCATTGTCATCGATGTATTTCGTTTTGGGTCAGCTACGTTGCAGTTTTCGTGTTTTCCATTCCCATTTGAGAGGAAAACTGCTGCATTAGGCTCTTGTGAATGCAATTCAAAGAAACTTCCATGAGTCGTTTGCTATCTGAAAATTTATGACAAAGGCTAACTATGATTCACAGCAAAACTGCTACACAAACGTTTTACCAGAATTAGTAAACTGTTCCATTTTTTGTCATTGCCTAGGGGATAAAGTATGCCACCCTCTTCTCCCTCTCCTAATTCGTTGCCAGTTGGGATCAAAAGCTCGTAGCTGGGCTTGATCAATGATTCTTCCGACACGTGTGGAAATCCTCTCTGGTTCGTAAGTTTAAATTGAGCTCGTCGTTGCTAAGAAGGCATGTTGCAACGAGCCTAGCATTCCCCTTTTTCCAAGTCTGGGCACCAGATGGAATATGCTTCAAGGTTGAGCTTTGGGAAAGACATGCTATGGCTCCACTCCACGGATACTCTTTAGTCAACCCCTATTACAGGTCATAGAAGTAATGCTTCATGTGATGTTCAACTCCCTGTTACTTTGTCACAATCACCCAACAATTCTTTCCACGTCAATTGCCTATTGAATGCTACCATGACAACGCAATTTCCCGGCAAGTATTAGATGCTTTGAAGGTTCCCGCGCAGAGCACCAACCTTAATCATGACACAGATCTGCCCGTTTTATATCGCGATATTTATACTAGCCATTTCATCTGTAGTATACTCTAACGGTTGAAATGATTTGCTTCGTTCTCCCCTCGTCACTCCATCCCTCCAAAGATTGAAATTTGTTGAATGTCAGTTTGATGGGTGTTAATTTCCCTCATTTTTCCTATTACGGTAATTACCTTACACAAAATGCATGGTCTAAAATCTCACCAAACCTCTCTTCCGTTGAACCCCTGCTCGATATGGCAAAAAACCGGCATGGAGTTTTGAAGAAAGCACGCTCGTTTATTCTATTCTTTTCAAAAAGGCAAACTTCTATAATAAAAATCTACTTAATAAACTTCTAAGATGTAGCGGCCATCTTCCTTCATATCCTCAACAACCTTAGCGACATCCTTGATTTCCTCACCGTTCTTCTCAGCACCGTTAAGAACAATGTCTTCCAAACAGGCAGTGATGTCAGGGACAGGCCAGGTAGGACCACACAAATAGAAAGAACCGTTCTTAGTGACAATAGCGTCAGTCAAGTCTTCAATAGATTCTCTGATCTTGTCCTGGATGTAAATCTTGGCTGGTTGGTCTCTCGAGAACGCAGCACCAATGTGGGTCAACACACCAGCATCCTTGTAGGCTTCCCAAAGTTCACCGTAAAGGTACTCTTCTTTCTTGTGTCTGGAACCCAAGTACAAGTAGATGTCTCCGATCTCCATGCCCTGTTGCTGTTGCCAGATTTTTTCCTCGATGAAAGCCTTGAATGGTGCCAAACCAGTACCCAACCCAGACATGACGATTGGTTGAGTGGACAATGGTGGCAATTTCATAACTGAAGGCTTGACACTGACAACCAATTCATCGCCGACTTTCAAGTCTGACAAGTACTTGGAACAGTGACCGTATCTCAATCTTCCCTTTGGATCGATCCAGTCAACCACAACAATCAACAAATGCACAGCGTTTGGATGGATTCTTTGAGAAGAAGCAATGGAGTACTCTCTTCTCTTCAATGGGGCAATGATCTTGATCAAGTCTTCGAAAGATGGTCTGGCGGATTTGAACTCTTTCAAGATATCAAAGTAGCTGTCAAAGTCAACTTCCTGTCTCTTCTTCAAGTCCTCAGCACCTTCGGCACTGGCCAATTTAGCCAACGCTTCCTTTTCCTTTGGTTCAGTGGCGAACTCAGCCAAGGACTCATAGAATCTCTTTGGTGGCTTACCCAAGAAGTCAACTGTCTCGGCCAAAGATTGTCTAGCAGATCTGATTTCCACAATCTTGGCATCATCCTTGTTGGTCACTTCGACAAGAGAGTCGCCATCGACACCATAGAATTCCAAAAATTCTTCAACAGCCTCGCTGTTGTTTCTACCGTGAATACCTAAGGCTTCACCAATGTCATAAGTCAAACCGGTACCGGTGATATCAAACTCGATATGGAAAATGTTTCTGGAGTATTCTGCAGGAGTCAATCTCTTGTTTTCTTGAACCTTGACAACAAAGTTCTTGACTGGCAAGTCAGGTCTCAAGCTCTTCGAGATGTTGAAGGCTTCTGGGAAGGTAACTCTTTGCGCGAGACTCTTGTAGGTAGTGTTGTTGATTTCTTCAACGGCTTCGATTGCGTTTCTTGGGTTGGCAAAGAAGGAGGTTTCACTTGGGAAGAATGGCAATTCTTCTGGTTCTTCTTCTTCTTCCTCAGCGGCGTCTTCTTCCTTCTTCTCTTCTTCGCCTTCCTTCTTCTCGTCATCAACCTTGACTTCTTCCTTCAAGTCGACCCATTCAGGAACAACATCGATTTGCTTGATACCTTCGTTGTCGTCAACACTCTTGATGAAGTTATCCAACACAGTACCCAACAACTCAAAGGAGTTACCGTTAGCTTGCAACAACTTGTTGACAACAAATCCACCTAATTCTGGCAATGCAGCTCTCCAGAAAGCTAATTGAATCAAGAAGTCCGCGGAAAAGCCCTTGGTACCATTGTTGGCTTCGTCTAATTTTTCAATAATTGAGAAATCAACGGCAAACAACTTGTTGTGGTTCTTGGCTAAGTCCTTCTTGAATTGAAGTGGCAACTTGTCAACTAATTCTTCTTTAGTCAAAGATTTCTGATTGATGTACAAAATCGAAGCACCTGGCTTAGCAGTGGCCAAGATATCGTAGTACTGCAAGAGAGTCAAGTCTTCAACAACGACAACATCGGCAGCGTCGACTGGCTTGATGTCACCAACAGTGGAGATGATCTGGGATTGGAATAAACCACCACCTCTGGAGTTATCAAAGGTGTTTCTGATACCAATGCTCTTGTTGCTGTCCAAAGACAAGGACAATGCCAACTTTTCAGCGGTATCAACGACAATGCCGTTATCTCTACCCCAGAATAAGTAACCACCTTCTGGAGAGGAGTTGGCGGTTAAGATTTCATCAGCTGGAGTAACGACTGGGAAAAGTTTTTCAAAGTTCACAGAAACAAACTCGTTCAACAATTTGGAAACAGTGATTGGAGTCCACTTGAAGTCCAAGGCGTACTTGAATTCCTCAATGGACAACGAGTGATATCTTCCACTCAAGAACAAAGCTGCGGTGATGTCAGCAGTCAATCCATCGTTAGAAGACAAAACAACCAACTTTTTCGTGGACTCTGGAATGACGTCAGCAAACTTGTCTTGATCAAATGGAACAGGCACTCTAACCTTGATTAATCCGACATCCAATTTGGAAATAATTTGGGCTAACTGGGTGGTTTGGTGAGTACCGTAGACAACAAAGACGGTTTTTGGGTTCACACTACCAAAGTATTCAAACTGAGAGTAGTTCTTGCCGGAGATCTTGTTCAAGGCTCCCAAGGCGCTCGAAACGGAGGCATCATCGGTAGCTGAGTCCAACAACTTCTGGTACAATTGGAAAATCTCATCAGTAGACAACAAATCGTCATATTTCTTGAATGATTTGACAAACTCAAGACCATCAAACAAATAAACAGATGGTCTGCCACTGAAGGAAGCGTAGAAGTGGTTCAAAATAGCCAAGTGCTGAACTTCAAGGCCGTCATTTGAGTCAACTGGGGTAAAGACAGGGTACTCCAAAGCACGTGCAACACTCAAAGCGTCTCCGTAGTTCGAAGTCAAAGTGTCTTCCTTGAAATCAATAGCAGAAACATTCAAAGCTAATGGCAACTTACTGCCGTTAGAACTTCCGCTCAACGATGACCTCATGTAGTTCAATCCACTAGATCCAATAAAGGTTGCAACTGGTTGTCCATTAGTGCCGTTTCTCTTGAAGTACCCCAAGATGGCATTAGCCGCGCCTGATCTGACTTCAAACTTGTTGTAAAATGGCACGATGCCAAAGGCGTTCAATCTTTGGTACTGCAACCAGACCTGGATGTTTGAGTCCAACGAGTTGTCGTCACCAACAGTTTCGTAACTGAAGATCTTGGATGCGATGGAGTAGACAGTTTGATTGACAATTGTGGTTCCCGAGGTATAAGTGGTGTTTTTGATCTGGCTGGGGTCGGTGGTCAAGCCAAACGGATTAGCCTTTACTAATGAGAAGGAGCTTGCAACTTCTTCTACTTCACTGGATGCCTTAGAAGGCACTTGGAGGGCGTGTGGTGCCATGATATTATTCTCTTGAAGTAGGGTGTGTGAACTGGAGTTTTGGCTGAGAAAAGGAAGAGAAAGAAAGAGAAATTTTATAGTGGAGGTGGGAAATTATACCCAAAGAGAAAGAGAAAGAGAAAAAGAAAAAAAGAATATAATCATGGGTCACGTGAAAGCAGCCAATATCTTATCGCCCACACATAATCAATCCCATGGCAAACTCCATCTCCCGGAATTTGAGAGCGCACAGCTTTTTTCCTGGTGTCAGATGCACGACTGTGTCACGTGATTTAAGGGGTCTTTAAACAATAATCAATACAAGAGGTGTGGAAAACGGTTCTTGTCGTTGCGATGGAAGAACAGTCAATTTGACTAGACCAGGAGACTATTCTTTTGGGTGCTAGTAGATTGACGATTTTTTTTTCATCCAAGTTTTGTTCAAATTCTTGAAGAAATCAATTATGACAACTAATTATGTACCATCACATGAACAAAGCTTGAATTAAAGCTTATACCTTCTAGTACTAACTGTTTTACAGGAGAAGTTGGCTTATACAAAGTAGAAGCATTGGGAGCTCATGAACTTTTGCAGTTGAATATACGTCGTTGAACAACTCTTACTTGCTAGATTGCAGTTAGCGGTTTAGATAGAATTTCACAAAACTGCCATTGGTGATAAACTTCGAGGAAAATACGCACCAAATCACGTGACACCATTGTACATTGAACTCCATGTCGACAAGTGCTGCGAATAGTTGTGCAGTACCTTTCAGAAAATCGCCCAAAGATTTGGTTGCGGCTAATCCGGAAAAACTATAGGTTTGTTGCCAAGCTGGGAGTTCTCTGCTGTGTTGTGTAATGGGAAATGACGAAACATCATCTGCATCTTCCTATCTAGAAATATTGCTCATATCTGTGCTGCACCATGTTCGACGCAATGAACGATGGTGGTGGAGATAGGACAAAGAGAGGTTTGTGTTTTCGGCAGACGATCTCCAAAATCACACGGCTCATGCGAATCCCTGGAACGGCAGGGAAAGAATAAAGCAACAAAGAAGCCACGTTCAGCGAATACGACTTCGACTTGGCAATGCAACACACCATGTTCTCCACTTTTAATCCTCCCCTTCCAAGAGGCAATGAGAACCAAAGAAAAATGCTCCCGTCCTGTTGTATGCCTATTTACGGAGAACAGTAACTAAATACATCGAAGCAGATTTTCTATTGCATTATCAGCATCATCTGAAACACAAACCAACCTGTTGGGTTGTGCGGCTGTGTAAGATCTAAATTCAAGTTTTGGTTCTCTGCAATGAATAACAAATGTTGCTCTCCCTGGTGATGCTGGCTCTGGCAGGACAAAACGCACCGACTAAAAATGTAATATCGTCAGCCAGACCCGGACGATGAGGACATCGCGCCCTCATCACCATTACTCTATGTTCAGCATTTAAGACTCTTCACATCAAATGGGAGATGCCAGGAAAACTCCCGAACAAATAAAAAAAATCGTTGATTAACTTATGAGTACCTGGTACAGAACGGAGTCCGGAATAGAAGCTCCTTTAACAGAAGTTTAATAAAAAGGAAAAGGATACGATTCCCAGAGTATCACCAGTTTAGAGAGGCGGGTTTGTGGAATTTTTAGTAAACCATTGCTTTGCATGAAAATTTGGGTTACATACGTAACCCTTATTGTAGCCACAGAGAAAGGGACTGTGGGGAAAGCTCCGAATCATCTCGGTTTTCTCAGTATCAAAGACGATCGGCTTGTCAAATCACTGCAGATCTCAAATGTCAGATCTCACGCATTGATGCGTTTTATCTTCACTAGATAAATTGCCTTCCACTTCCCATGATTTTCAAGAGTCACCATTTTGTTGGGAAGGAAAAAGATTGCAAAGATCTAAAATTCTTTTGAAAATAAACTATTATACTCAGATTTAGACCCCATGCCTAGCTCGTTATTGTGGATATAACTGCGTAACTTAAATTTTCAAATGTTACACATAAACATTCGTGGAACGAGCGCCATAGAAGGCAGACCAAAGTCCTTTTCTTTTTCTCGAAAACGGTGGAGAAAGCAGCGATGTAACCTTTCCAAATAATTTATGAGGATGATGGGACGTACATTCACGACTGAGAAACATAACAGGCAAGACGTATGCAAGCAAGACTGGGCGGGGACCGATATTTTCTTCCACTACGAGGATCTTAGAGTTTGAAATAAATCGTGACGCTAATCTTCCATCACCAACAAAAGTACGTGGTTGTAATCCTCCCAGCTTCTAGTAAAAAGTATATGTTTGGTTTCAACAACCCAGAATCTCCATGTTGCGGAAGTTCTGGGTTCACTCGCCTTACGAGAGTTTCTATTTGGTGCAATCACTCATCCACAAAGATACTCTTCAAGAAAGTGGCGATTTCAAAATTCTACAAACAACGTAAGGCGTATTGCTCCATTGTTCGTGATTGCAACTAAAAGGTATAGTTGCAGCAGGATCTATACTTTCTATTTATTCTCTCGCTGCAAAACTAACTATAATTCTTGAGGGAAAGCATTGGTCGTGTAAGAACAAGGGAGTCTGGTGTATGCAGGAAATCGATAATGTTAGCGGTGGTAACATGGGAACAAAAAAAAGAAAACCCGGCACCCTTAAAAAGAACTTTCCTGGCAGCACTTGTACGCTAAACAACCTTATGAAAGCGGCTATCCAGCTATTCATCTTTAACCCATTAATAAAGGATGTATGAGAATCTTGCATATTTCGGAGCACACCACCGTTGTTCACCTTTGGAAAAGTGAAGGATGCTCATGACTGGTATAACTTGTGTGCCCACTAAGCATGTTACAGGATCACCAAAGCCTGCAACCACAAAACCGCAAACCCTCCCTGCTGCGAGATTACAGAAGTTGCAATTTCATGTTGTTCATTGCAGAGGGGCTAAACGCAGAACTTTACCATCTTGGGTTGCAATTTAGCGACATAGCACAAACCTTGTGAGGTCTAGTTTATAGACTCGGCATATTTCATGCTGGTGGTCAATTGTTCCGGCTCCTCCACCTTACAAGAACGAAACGACCATGATATTGCAACACGGGGAGGATACGAAAGACCTTACAAGTGCACGTAACCATGGCGGCTGCTTCTTGGTTTTGGCTCCAAAAAGAATAGGTCCGACAAAGAAATTCATACCTTATTACGCAAGGTCTATATCTCAGTCCCGGATGAAATAGCAGTTGGGTTGCCTTGCCCAGTATATATATATCGACTGGGAATTCCCTTTGCTTGGAAAGTGACTGGAATCAGCAAACCACCTTCCTCACAGCACTCCTCCTGTCAGATGTTACTATTGCGAAGAATTTTGCTACCATTTTGGTTACTATTGAATTATGCCTTTGCTAGAGACATTACTGTCGATACTGTTGACAGAGGAACAATCGATTTAAGTATCGGCGACATTGTCATCCATTCTGGGGCTTCTTGGTCGATTATCAACAATGCCATTTCTGCTATCGTTGGGAAGTTGGAAGTCCAGTCAAATGCAGGCTTTTACATCTCACTGACGTCACCTTTACTTGCGCTCCTGGTTACCTTGGTTTCTCTCTTCAACACCATCGAGAATAATGGTATTATTGCTTTTAATTCTGTTGCTTCTTTGACAGCTTCTAATTATGGTTTGGTGGGGTTGTCGTTCACCAATAATGGTGAGATGTATTTGGGGTCCTCGGGTGTCCTCTCAGGAACAATAGCCTTAACCAGTGCTTCTTGGACAAACAATGGGTTGCTTGTGTTCTACCAAAATCAGAGAAACTCCGCTGAAGTGCGTTTGGGAACACCGCTAGGTACAATTAGAAACGAGGGGCAGATTTGTTTGTTCCACCAAGTTTACCGACAGACCACAGCTATCACCGGTAGTGGTTGTATAACGGCTCAAGAAGATTCGACCATTTATATACCCAGTGCCATCCAGTCAATTGCTACTACTCAGAGCATATATCTCAAAGATAGTGCATCGTCCATTATTGTTCAAACCGTGTCTACACCCCAAACGTTCAACGTTTATGGATTTGGGAACGGAAACAAGATCGGGCTCACCCTTCCACTTTTCAGTCTTCTAGGCTCCCGTTTCAGTTACGATTCATCCCAAGGTATTTTGACATTGCGCTCAAGTTCCCTTTTGTCACAGAGATTTAGAATCGGGACTGGGTACGTTTCGTCAAATTTTGAAGTGGTTTCCGATTTCGGTGGAGGATTACAAGGGACGCTTTTAGGATCCGTTAGATATAATGGGCCAGTACCTGGTCGTACCTTACCGGCTACTTGTCAGATTGCGTGCAAAGGTCTTCCAGCGGCACCTGGAACAGAACCCACGGAGTATATCACGACAATTACCACAACCGCCTCAGACGGATCTCAGTTGACAGAGACCGGTATTGTTGACATATCCACAGACTCAAATGGAAGCTGGTTTACTAGTACATCCATTTTCCCTACTTTATCACCCAGCACGGAATCCCAAGAACGTACTAGTGAGGCTGCGTCATCATCAGAATCCAGTACGGAAGAATCAATCGAAACTGAGTTTACTTCTACTTGGGAGGTTACCAACACTGATGGTTCTGTTGTCACTGAATCTGGTATCGTTAGTCAATCTGGATCATCGTTCACTACTTTGACCACTTTCCCAGCTGCTGAAGAACCAGTCGAGACCGAGTTTACTTCTACGTGGGAGGTTACCAACACTGATGGTTCTGTTGTCACTGAATCT